>JAPMNP010710536.1:0-10149 GCA_029874935.1 Atherina boyeri
AAAACTTTATGGGTTTACAGAAAATCTGAAGGACTGATAGGATGATTCCCTTGGTGGGATTAATCATCCTGTGTAAGATGATAGTTGTGCTTTGCCGTTTAGATTCTAATGAGGAGGAGGCAAGGGGAAAGAAAAGGAAGTTAATTTGACTGAAAATAGGTCTTGCAACCAGTCTGCCCCACTTTCAACCCCTTTGTGGGATTGGGTGACCCCCACCTACCGAGCTGCTCACTCTCTTGGACCCCCCATCCCAGGCCTTTGGGCTGAGTAGGCTGTCAGTCCGCAGAGGCTCCACGCTGGGCGTTTGATGGAGCGCAGAAGAGTGTGTGAGGTGCACTGACCCATTCACATCACTACCCATGCACTCATGCCCCAGAATAGGCTGACTTATCACATGTAGTACACAGTTCTTCATAGATGAGGAGTGACAGCTATAGGGCTCGTGGAGCACTTGAGGGGAGAAGGAGCATCTGGGAGCTGCAGTTCCCACCCAGTCAGACTTTAAGAGGGGACAGGTGTTGGGTGGGGAGGCCCATTTGGCTGTTGTTAGTTTTTTCCCCTCTTCAACACATTCTTTTTTTTTTTTTTTACTTTTGTTTGCCTCTGTTTGGAACATTTGGAAAGGTTTGTGGAAACATTTTTGTACTTACAAAGCTATAACATGCCTTTTTGTTGAGATATGAATGATTTGTGTAGGTGTTATAGTTGACATAATCTGTAATATCTTAATCGTCTTAACTTGTAACTTACATAAATCTTTCAACAGTGGAATGTGTGCTTGTTTTTATTGTCTCTTTCTTCCATGGTTTTGCACATTTGTGTGTGTGTGTGTTGGATTAGTCTGAAGTTGCAAAACTGAGGTGGTTGTTGTAGCTGTGAGCATAATCGGCTCTAATAACCTGACGTGCAATGGCCTGATTCCTGCAGTAGTGCTTTGTTTTCACCCCTTCACTTTCACACTCACAGTGTCACATGAGCACCTTATAAGATTTAGTCCACACCTGAATTTTAATGCCACACACTTGGTCGAACATTCGTGCCTGTGTGTGAAACTTTAGTTCTATAGCGATCACTTCAAGACGGAGTGGAGTTTGAGGTTACTTCCTTTTTTTGTCTGATTTATTGTGCATTGCAGGCTGTTTTTCTTTGTTAAAACACAACATATTTGCCATTATACTTCTGTTCTTTTGGTGAGTTCAAGTATATGCAGTATAGTCTAATTCTTTGGGACAATAATAAGTCAGCCGACATGGTTTCTAAGAAAATAATTGCCACAAATTAGCAAACTACATCTTTTCTATTGGGATTAACAGGATTCGTGTTTGGTGGGATTACAACATGCAGCTCATTAGTTCTAGTGCCCGGGGACATAAAAGTCAGTTTGCTGAACCAGGATGGGTAACCTGGTCATGTTAACAGCAAACATGAGTTTTTCTTCAAATTCTTTTGAGCTCAGACTTCCTCTGCCTTGCAGGATTTGATACCAGCGGGTTTTACCGTAGTATGTGTACATGTGCTCTGCAAGTTTATAGACATTAGCTCTTACTGTAATTTCTATGTCTCTCTTGGCGTGCTGTGTGTTTGCATGCCTGCAGCTACTATTCATAAAAATTTTATTGCTGCCTTTCACACCTCATTCAGCTCATATTTGCATCCATGGCCCCGGTTCACCCCTTTTTTTGTACCACCTCTGTTGTGCTCTCCTTTCTGCGTATCAGTGATGTGAGAATTTGCTTTATGTTAATATGTGCGTGTGTGAGAGCAAAAGACTGAGATAACATGTGTGGATATATTCAGCTGTTCTCGACGTAGTAAGGCGGCCATAGAAAGGGCTGGACGAACAGCACATTGAAAGAGCAACTAAGTAACACCCTCCTCCCCCTCTCTTTTGTCCCCTTCTTCTTTCTCCATGTCTGTCTCTCCCAGGCTGTCAGTGTGGAGTAGTGCTGGAGGCTGTGAGGCGACTGTGGGAAGTTCCTGAGAGTGCAGAGAGGCAGAGTGGCAGTCACTCACACAGAAACACTTGTACAGAGAGAGGACTGAAGCTCTTTCACGAAAAGGATATAGAACGCACTCTCACATCTCCGCCTTGTTGCACGGGGTGGGATCGCTGTGGCAGCACCTTAGGGACTGGAAGGAAGTTGGTGCTGGCATGATGGTGGTGGTGTGGCTGCTTCAGGAGTGGGCCGGGCAGGCTTTTCTCCTGATGATTGGACTTGCATCGCTAAGCTGTGGGTCTGATGGTGAGTACTACTCCAGACACCAGCCCTCACTCACTGTGTTTTCATGCTGGCACTCTCCTGCTGCCTTGATGTTTTCAGTCACAGCAAAGCCCCTTTTATTGATATGCATATTTCAAGATAGTAGATTTATCATGCTCTTTATTTCCTAACTGAGAAAGGAACATGTTTTCACATGTTTATTGATTGCATCATGAGTTGACAGGATGAATCATACTTTCTGTAAGGTTTACCATCTATTTTTTCCCTCTGGTATTCATGATGAGCAAAGGTTTTTATGGTGTCCTCGGGGGCTACCAAAAGAACGGGTGTCCCATCCTCTCCCTTTATAAATCCCCCTTCCCTCAGACCCCCATTCGTGTTTTGAATTGTTTGAGATGGACAGCCAGTTGTCTTTTATGATGAATGCCAACAGCGTCACGGTGCCCAGTGAGGTTGTGACAAGCTGGGAAGGTCGAGAGGCTCCCACCATCAAGACAATGATATGTTATCATGGTTTGGTTTGAGAATAGACACAGAGATAGTTTATTAGTATGAATAAATATGATTTGGGGGTTTCCTACATTTGTGTACACACAAACTCATTGCTTATTTAGATATGTTCTGCAGCTGAGTAGCTACACATAAATCTAATGAGTTTTCTTTTTCTTTTCTTTTTTTTAATTTAGCCTTTAAAGTTGATAAACCTGGCTTGTTGATCAACAAGCTGAGTAACAAAAGATGCATCTGCTACCATTTTGAAAATTTTCAGAATATATTATTTACCTGTTGATTATACAAAACATGCAGACTGAAGGTGTTGTCTTGTTTTTCAGCATATGATAATGAGCATTTTTTATTGTTTTAATCTGACAGATTACAGACTTAATTGTTTGCAAAAACAATATGATTCCATAATGGGTCATCTTAGAGGCTCACACATTAATGCAAACAGTACACTAAACATTTTTTAATATCACCACAGAGATATTCCGCAAAAAATTCCTGCTATGGTTCTTAGATCATTTAAACTCTTGTGATGTACGTAAAGGGAACAAGGAGAAGCTAGAAAATTGACCAGAGGGCAAAATAAGTAAATGTGATTCTGGAAAATAATTTCTGAAAAACATTTGGACACGGTGTGTTCTAATGTTCATGCCTTGCACAAAGCCATTCTGTGCTGAAATTGTGTCAAAACTTAAGACCAGCTGTAAAATCCCAAACTGACTGTGTGGCTCTGAGCTAAATGTAACTTTCACAGTTGGTCATGAAATACCTCAGCTGCTGATGAATGCTTCTTTAGAGGATTTCTTTTACTCTTTTCTGCACAGACAGAGCTAAGAGTTGAAGCTCTCAGTTGGTCTGAGAGTCTGAAGCCACACAGTTATTAAAAAAAAAAATGTGGGGAGATGGAATGAAAATCAGCTAAAACTTCTTCTGAAGAGAACATTGATTGAAGCACGGTAAACCAACAGAAGTCACGTTTATACATTTTTTCTCTGCCAGTGCAGACTGACAAATAGTTGATGAAATGAGGCTGTGAGCTGCTTGGAAAGATTTCATATTGAAGCTTTTTCTCTAGAATTGAGAGCTCCCTCAGTTTTGTCTGTGATCTGATCTTTTAAAGGTCACCCAAATGAGTTAAACATGTGGGAGGTTGTCCATAAATCTGAGAAGCATGGCCAGTTTGCCACCTGTTTCTCTGGGCTGGGGAGGTTAACAGAAAATAGATGTCCTAGCCCACTGACAGTGAAGTAGAAATTTAAAAAAATTAGCAATCTTTGGATGTAAAGGCTATGATTGCTACATTTAAAAAAGGAAAAGAAAAATAAACTAATTTTGTGTAATTATAATCTGAATTATGATTTGGTTTTTAAGTTTTCAACTGACTGATTATCAAAACCCAATTTTAATATAACATAATCAGCGAAAAAGTTGCACTCTCAAATGGACAAAGACAACACAAAGTGACTGGTTTTGTGCATAAATTAAATAGTGAAAAATACAGAAAAACAAGCAAAAAGTTCTCCTTACAGTGCCTTGGCCAATCTCTGGTCTTCTGGATAGACATGTAAACTTAGCAGCACTCACAAGGGAGCTGTTTTACTGTACATACAGAGTAGTGCAGTGTTTTTATTTGCAGCAATCTTCAAATACCTGAAAATGTCACTGTGTCTCTGTGGGAGCATTCAGAGGCATATTAGCCCTCCCCTTTCACGCAAGATTGTGTTTTCTGAGGCTCCACTTTGTTTACAAAAGAATAAAACATTTTAAATACAACAATGACAAGAATGAAAGACAGTAAGAGTGATGTTGTGGATATGCAATGATTTAAATTCCATGTAGATGTTCATAGAATGACTATCAACACTTAACAAAAAGGAAGACCAATGTCTGTGATTATAAACTCGTGTTTTTTTCTTTAAGTGAACCAAATCAAACTTTTGTGGCCTGTTGTTAACGTAAACCAAAGGTTTAATTTGGTATTGGTGCATCCGAGATTTTTGTGGAGCTTAATGTTTTGGAGTGAGGTCAGAGTGCAGTGTGGCGTAGCGGTCCAGAAGTACAAAACAGCAGCAGTTGGTCCTCAACAGGACAGAACTCCTTCAGCCTTCTGTGAGCTGCTTCCTGTCAGGATGTGGATACGGTTCCCCTACACAGAATTTGATCCCTAAGCAGATGTGCTGCTCCAGCGGTCAGGCCTTGAAGCAGAAGCCGTGTGTGTTTGTATTATAGCTGCTCATGTGCACCATGTTCATATATCTGCTCGCTGAGATTTGGAAGCTTTAGACTATTTTTTGTGAGCTCAGAGGGAGTTCTAAATGGAGGACATCCTCGAGTTTTAACCTTAAAAATAGAAGCTTTCCAATAATGAACTTTCCCAATGCACGGACAGCTTTAGGCTGGTTTATAATTGCATGTCCGCATCTGTTTTTGTACCTCTCAGCCCTGCAGAGTGAAGGATTATGGAAATTCAACCAATGTTGAGGATATACAGATGCACTTGCGTGCTAGCAGCAGGTTGCACCTTGACACTGAGAATATGTCTTAGTAGAAAGCTGACTGAGTAAAAGTTTGGTTTGAACTGGAAAGGAAGTACCACTGAGGTAAAAGTATAGGGTATCATCAGTGTTCCTGGAAGAAAGGTTGGAATACATTTGCATACTACTCTCTTTATAGAGCATGATATTATTTAACAATTTCAGCACATTAATGGAGCAAGCCTAAGCTGGTTACCTTTGTTCCTCAGACAGTTCTGCATCAAGATCTACCATTCATCAACAGCTTATAGAACCACGTGGCCAAAGGATTACAGTGGAAAACCTTTGTTAAGCACTACAGTACAGAATTATACTCACAAATACCATATCATTTTTTAGTGTGCTTAATAGAGGCCTTATATTAATCTTGCTTCAAAGCAGCTATGACTTGTCTGAGTCATAAACATCTGAGATGGACCATCACATAGTGGAGATGTGTATGGTGGTCAGAACAATCAGTATTATAGATCATTTTTGAAAGAAATGGAACCTATGCTCAAAATAAAAAACAAAAGACCCATCTAGACAGTTATCAAAAGTCCAAAAGCCAGGCTCTGTGATGTATGGAGCTGTACGAGTGCCCGTAAAGCTTTTTAACACTTATGTGATAGCAGCATTACATAGCAACGCATTTTCCAGGGGCATTCATGCATTTTTCTTGCAGGACAACCCTAAATATAATTCTGCACTTATTACAAAGTCTGACCATCCTAAGTTTGATTAGAATGGACCATAAGCTTAAAATGCAAAAAACCCTGAAACAAAGCAGCATTTTCTTGTACAGTCCCAACTTCATCTGACTGTGTTATTGTACAGGTAACCCACAATTCTGTTTATTCTACATCAGAGACATGCCTAAAAATAACTATATATGACTATAAATAAGTTACAAGGAAATGATATGGAAATCATGTACAACCTTGAGTGAAAACAGAAGCATGTACGCACTTTTTCTACATTATTGTTGGGTAAGGTGACATCCTGTGGTAACGTTATGGTTGCCGTCTTGCAGTATGTGTGTAATGAACTCCACCATTACTCGGTACTGTGTGGATTTTTCCAGTAAGTGCAGACCACACGGAAAGATAGAAGAGCATTGAGATGCATTGATGGGAATTGTGGGTAGACATTGGGAGAAAAAAAAATGTCTGAGAAAACAAGATGAAGGTAGTTTGTTGAAATGAGGCCCGAACGAAGCACACAGAAACACTTGGTGCCAGTGTCTACAACTGTCTTGTGTGTGAGAGTTAGCGTTTATGAAAAATAACTTTTGCTAAATGTGTGTGTTCTTTGTGGCTGCTTCGTAGAAAACATTCAGCTTGTTTCATGTGTTGTTATTCAGAAGCACCAGGTAAACAATCATTCATGAAATGATATGCAAATATGTAGGAAAACATAAACAAAGTTATTAAAATTCTAAATATTTGTGCACTTTAATGCAGAGCTGAACATTTTATGATTGTGAGAGTAAATGACTCTATCTGTAACCTATCAGTTTAATCTCTTTAGGCAATATGATTTCTTTTTGCCTTTCTCAATATGTTGATGAGTGGCATGAGTTAAAGCAGAATAAAGCAGTCATTATTTAGCTGTGAACATGCCTGTCTGTGTTTGGCTATCTTGTTGTGGATATAGCACCTCTCCGCTGTATTCACACCCATGTGTAATATTTCTGCAATGCAATCCTTTACACAAGGACTTGATTGTCAGAGTTTCGGGTAGAAGCATAGTGTAGAGCAGACAGCTCTCCTTCATCAGATTCACCGTGGAATTATTGCTTGTGGGTGGTGGGAGCATTGTGATCCCCGCCCCTCACAGATGCAGCCTGGTCACGGCAGGTAAACGGAGAACAGGTTGATGGAAACTGTACAGCGGAGACAGAGACGAAGGAGACGGTGTGGAATGCACTCTGTGGACGTCTTCATGTGTGCATGCGTACCATTTGTGCACATGTGTGAGTGTCTCATGTGGCAGAGGCCTTTGAAGCCTGTAGGGGGTTAAGAGGAATGAGGGTGCAGTGGTAGGGTGGAGGAGGATGTATGGCTCCTCTGCAAGTTGGTTGTGACCCCATCGGGGTCAGAGTGCACTCTGGAGGCACCGGGGAAGATGCCTTCTTTGAGGAGGTGATTTATCATGGCCACCTGGAGAAACTTATCTCCCTTTTTTCTCATGTCTTCCTGTCTACCTATCATGAACAGTGAACAGTCTGTGTGAAGGTCAAAGCTCCCAGATCAAATAGCTGCAGTGCTGTAGTCGGCTCTAGTGAAACAGTTATGTTAATTGGAACACTTCATAAAGAATTTTATTTCTAGACATGAAATCCCCCTCCTAACATTTCTCTCTAATCTCTTCACTGGAAACAGCCGTCGTGGCATTGATCTCCAGATATTACTTATTGACTTTTGGTATCAATAAAAATGCAGCTCTGAGCTTCATAACAGCATGTGTTGATGATTTGGGAACTGAAAAGGGATATTCTGTACCTTCTCAATGAGATAAATTAGTTGTTTTGTGATTGTCAACTTTTAATGAGACTATTTCTAATTTATGTTTTCACAGTACCAAACACAGATATTTATATTGCACCGCAAAGCATTATCAATTGTCCTGCTGTCTTTGAGAAATGTCACATATTGGCAGGGTTTATAGAAATACATTATTAGATCTATTATTTGTTAGCGACAAGTATACAAGCATTTTTGTTTCTTTATCCAGAAGTTGTGCTTGAATCTGATTAATGTACAGCATTAAATTGTAATTCAGACAAAGATATAGCAGCGAGTCAAGATCCCAGATTTTTCCAACAAAAACATAACTTTTTCTGTTTGTTTGGCCTTTGCCCACAATCATAGTTTGAATGAATTCTTCATAAACAGAAAAGTGTGTCAGAAATAAAGAAGTCCTGCTTGAAAAATGGCCTACATAGACATTTCTTTCTTCCAGAGAAGTTGGTAAGAATAGGCAAATAAATAAAGACAATGCACCAAGATTCCACCAATTCGACAAGGTTATAGAGTCTGAGTAGGAGCTGGACAAAAAACAAACAAAAAAAACAAAAAAAAACATCTGATGATTATGGAATTTCCCGTATTAAGTTCCTTTCATCATCAGCACCACTGAAACCCACACTTTAAAGTCATGAGAGCAAAAAAAGCGAGGACATGTTACCAAGCAGGGATAAACTGTATTTAGGAGACACAGCATTTAAAAAGAGATGGGAAACCTGTCAAACTACTAATGCCGGTAAATCTGGAAAAGCTGAATCCAGTGTGGAAGTGCTCAGAGATACAGAGAAGCTGATGGCGATGAGCAGAGATTGTAGCTTCTGCAGCTGGAGTATTCACCAGTTCTACACACGGCAGTTTCTCAGGGGGTGTCTGTGTGTGTTTGTGTGTAATATTGTATCAGTGTTGAGGAGAAGCCTGTGGAATGTGTGGGGGATGCAGATCAGATTTCGGGATGACCTTGAGTGTGCCACGTCGCAGACACAGCAAATTTATGCGTGTGTGAAGGTGTTGGACAGGAGTAAAGAAAGGAGAAAATGAAGCTGGTCTGCATTTTTCAGGTGCATGTGTGACAGACAACGAAACAGTTTAGAGTATTTATATCAACAAGGGACAGGGAATAATTGAAAAATAACAGTTTTCAAAATATGCCAGATTTAGCCAAAGCACCAGTTTTCATCTGTTGTCCCTGGCCAGGTCTTACAAAGGCGACACATTTTATTTAGATCTATTTTCTTTTTTGATGTGGTATCAAAGAGAAGAAACTCTCCTACTGTATATTGTAACACACAAACTGCCAAGTGTACATTTAATATCATCTTTGTTATTATGTGGCGACAGACTTGCATGTTAAACATATTGACAAATTGAAATAGATCAATCTGTGCATTGAAAAAAAATCCTCTATGTATATAATATATAATAATATATAATACATATATATAAGATCATATATAATGTATTTATAAGATATATCATTTTGACCATTTGTGCTTTATCATATGACAAATGGTATGACATCGTAAATGTACGGAGGGTAGATTCAAACTACCCAAAGTGAAAACCAACTGGAAAAAGTACAGTAATGTATAGAGCAATGTATAACTGGAGCACTTTGCCAAGTGACATTGTTACAGCAAACAGTAAATACCAATTTAAAGCCTTTTTGAAAAAGCATATTTCGTGTCAGTTGACTTTAAACTTCAGGCTGCAGTCAGTCACAATTAATAATCTAATGATGACTTTTTGCTATAAGAGCGATGATATGATTGTACTAACTATGAACCAAGTAATCTCTCTTTTACTGCCAAAATAATAGTATGAACCAGGTACAAATGTACAAATTCATATAATCCCTCTCTAAAGTGTTTAACAACACAAGATGTGTTCCTGCTACTATTAACAGATGATGGAGTCACTGTTCCTTTATGTGATAGGTGCTAATAACATCTTTATTTCAGCTTAATGTGTGTTTACAGCTTCTTTTTTTTCTTTTCACCTTCTGTTTTATGGACTTAAATTATTCTCTCCCACCGAGGATACTGCTCCTAAACTGCCTGAAACATGTTGTGCATAGTACAGATTATTCCTTGAATTATGACAGTTAGTAAGAAAAATAACTACAGATGTAAATAAACATGCATTGTATAGAAATGCAAAAATAGCTACTGGCAATGAATACGTTTTAACTCATAATCTATTAAGTGTAAATATAAAGTCATAGTAACTCAATTTTTTTTTATTATGAGCAACTGAACATCTCTATGGATTCAACAAATTGTCATGAGCCCTGTATTTGTTAGCATTACTTGAAGTCCTTACACTGGCTGCCTGTCCATCAGAGGATAGACTTTAAAGTTCTGCTGCTGGTCTATAAAGCTCTAA
>JAPMNP010710550.1:0-11051 GCA_029874935.1 Atherina boyeri
ATTTCTTACATAGGCCACAGTTTAACATGATTGCAGTACCAGTTTCGGCCAGAATCTTACATACAGTACCTTTAATTTCAAAAGGCTGTATCTTAAGATGGTAGGGTGAACATGATGAAAGAGATCCATTCTGCCTTGTATCAATAGTTCAGGCAGCTTGTGCTGTAATGGTTTAAGGGATATTTTCACGGGACATTTTGGGCCCCTTAGTACCAACTAAGCATGGTTCAAACACCACATACCTGAGTATTGCTGCTGACCATGTCTATCCCTTTACGACCACTGTGTAGCATCTTCTGATGGCTACTTGCAGCAGGATAATGCACCATGTCACAAAGCTCAGATCATCTCTAATTGGTTTCTTGAACATGACAGTGAGTCACGTTCGCACCTGATCTGCACCCTGCAGCATCATTTGCTCTTATCATGTGTGCTATTATGTCACTGCCATCCTCCAACGGCCTCCACAGTCACCAGATCTCAATCCAATAGAGTAGCTTTGGGATGTTGGGGAACGGGAGATTCTCATCATGGATGTGCAGCTGACAAATATGCAACAGTTGTGTGGCACTATCATGTCAATATGGAGCAATTTCTAACACTTTGTTGAATCTATATCGTGAATAACTAAGGAAGTTCTGAAGGCAAACGGGTGTCCAAACCATTTCTAAGGTGAACCTAATAAAGTGAGTAGTGATTGTTGTACAAGTCGTGCTCTAAAAAGCAGGCCACATAGGCTGGGGATTAGTAGCTACAACTACTGTCATGCCATTCATGGGTCTGCGGATGCCACTTTTGAAACCTTAATAAGGGATTTTTCTGTCACCACCTGGTTTCTTTTAAAGAATGTTATGAGCTAATGGTAGATCTAACTCAGTACTGTGGAAGCAGTTCAGTACCACAAAATAGTGACTTCCCAGTGCCAAACTAGTGTTTTTCCTGAAGTAAGCTCTGTTTTGTGTCTACTGACATTGGAACATAATTTAACACAGGAAGTGTTCACTGATAAGTATGGTAATTCTCCCATAGACCTCCATGTAGACTAACTTTTTGCAACTACAGCATCACATTCTGTCCAACCAGACAGTAAAACTTTGATGCAAAATAAATCATATTTTATTGCTGATGACATATGTACAGTAAAAACATTATTCTGGTCTCTTTTATTTATATAAAAGCAGAAATATAAACAAAAATTTACCTTAAAAGGTAAATCCAGAATCTCCAGATCAACAGTCTCCTGGTCCATCGTCCGATTACATCTGTATGTTGCTTCTATAGAAAAATTTTACTTATTATATTCAGCCAGTTAGGGATGTAGGTTAGTTATGCAGGGTTTAATTATTTTTCCATGCCAGCTTTGAAAAGTATTTCCTGAGGTCTCACCCTTTTTATGGTCGTATTCACCTATAAAGCGTTTGGTTATGAAACGAACACACAGTGCTGGAGACACAAAACAGACATGTCAGTTGTAGGGGGCAGAAAGCCTGAAACGAAACACATGCTGACAAATACTTGCACATAAAGCAAATTCAAACACATATTTGAATATCACATTCGCACCTGATCTGCACCCTGCAGCATCATTTGCTCATATCATGTGTACTATTATGTCACTGCCATATGCCTTAGATAAATGCACAAGTGCATTTAGAGTACACTCACTCTATTTCAGCGGGGCACATTAAAAGGTGGCAGAAGTTTATTTGAGGTGTTACTTGAACACTTGCAGAAATGCATAGTTTTCATTCATTTTCAGCATGCTGATAATTCTGTGCCCTGAAATTTCCATTGACATCCTACATACAGTATAAGTGAATGGGATTTCATGCTGTGATCTAGTGGAGAATTCCTTCATTTTATGACAGGCAAAGTAAACCAAGATGAGGGGCTGTTACACTCAAAATGTCATCTTGATGCAGCAAAATAGACTTGAGTGGAACCTAGCAGTGTGCAAGCTCTTTTTGGGTTCATGTTACAGAAAAAGAAGCTCAACAAGCTAATTTCTGACTATGAAAATATGATCACAACCATAAAGAATGAAAAAATGTGGCCATTAAAAAACAAAACAAAACAAAAAAGTAGAACTGCATTTGTCCTGGGACAAAGAAATGCAATGTTATGGTTATACAATAAAACAAATTAATATAAAATTGGGACGTAGTTTCTCCTTTTTCTCCATCATATCTATAGAAATTGACTTTCATTCTGCAAAGATATACATGATGCTAAAAGATAACTAAATCAGCAAAACAGCTATACAAAATTAAACCCTGAAAAAGCAAATTCAATGCAACCTCGTACAAAATCTGTTAACTTGGTTTCAAACTGTTATATGATACTACTGAAAAATAAGTAAAAAAAACCAGGACACAAATAAATGCAAACTGAGCAAAATCCACTGCTAAGAAACACGAAAAGAAAGAATTGAGTAAAGACAGACGAATACATGAAATATACTGTCACAGGAAAAGCATTCAATACAACCACAGCTACTTATCAGCTACAAACCTACATATGGTGATCAGAAACCAATAACAACTGGACAAAATAATATATAAAATCAAGCACAAACACACAAAAAGGCAAGAGAGGGGTAAAGATGGAAAATAGATACTAAACAACCACAGATATAAAAATTCATAAAGAGATGTAAACTACTGACAAATAGGTGTAATGATCACAAATACAGGCTGACTTGATACAAACTGATATAAAACCACCTCTACGGGAACACCTATAGATGCAAAGAGATGCAAAGTGACCACTTCGTCACTCAATGAAATAAAAAGCCATTTAAAAACTGCTAAATGGACAAAAAAGGTACAAAATAACCAAAAAGATCCCAAACAAATTATACTTAAGATTGTGCTTTGTCTTCATTTATCTGGATGTCTTGCACCTATGACAAATGGAGATCCATTGACTAATAATCCATCATTGCTGCCCTCTAATCGGATAGTGAGACACTTATGGAGACATGGAGTTTGATGTTAAAGGCAGTCATAGGGGTGGGCCATGACAATTTCCACATCATTAAACATTAAACTTCCCTTTTTATAATCTTGTGAACATCAAAATATCTCCTCTTCTGCTTTTGTCTTAGCTATCCTCTTTGTGCTTTTGTTTTTTTCTTTAGTTTACCTGTTTTCCCAGTGTTCTGAGCTCCCAGAATGAGGAGTTTAACTGGAACCATTTTCCTGCTGGAGCCAATGTTTGCCCGCCGTCTTTCCCCTCATGAAAGCCCTACAATAGAGAGCAGAGTCAACAAAAGTAAAGCATGTAAAGAAATATAAAACGACATGCCTCCTTGCAGGAGTGAGAAGCAACCCGAGTATTATAAATCAACATTTACACAAACACAGAGTAATGGAAATATGACCAAATACAAAACTAACTAATAATACTGACCTTGAAGCAGAGGAAAATCCAGATATATAGAGTAAAGTAGTCGCTGTCCAGTCTCAGACACTAAGCAGACAGGGAATGAATAGATGGGACTGTCTTCTCTGCTCTTGTGCCTGTGTGACTCTCTGCTTGTGTTTGGTTATAAGAACTCTCTTTCTTTGGGAACACTATATGACAAGAGCCATTCATCTTGAGGAGTAGGGTCCAAGTCCATGCACAAATCCTACTTTGGATCCATTCAGGACACACAGATTTTTTCAATTACTTTGAATCATACAGAAGATTTGCATCCAATCTTGAACTCAAGTGGATTGTACTTAAATATTTCTACTTATAGCTAGCCAAGCAACATTAAGAGGCTCCTCTCTTAGTAGATTGGTATTTATAGTCTAATCATGGAATGATATATTTCCTTTTAAAGTATTATTCTTTTTTAAAGTATCACGGCAAATTTGTTTTGATGGGTGTTAAAGACTCAGTAGCTTGAAGTATATTTTCTATGAAAAGTGGAGATTTACCCTCTGAGTCAACTAGTTTTTTTTCTCTTAAATGTGCCATTAAGATTATTTCAAACACTAAGTCCACAAGAAGTACAGACCGAGGCAGCTATGTTGTTACTGTCTTTGCCTGTAAGTTTTAGCTGTGGCGCTGACATTATATCTTAACTGACTTCTTTTAAGCATTCGGCACTGCAGCGGCCTTGTGACAGGAGGACTATTTGGCAAGAGCTCCCTGGAAAGTCTGCAAATCATACATTTAATGTTTGAGATGTAACAGTCTATTCAAGTTTTATTACTTTTTTTTTTTCATTCAAGACAAAAGAGTGGGGATGGATGATAAAGATGGGTAGAAAACAGTGGAAAAAGAAAATAACTACAGAGTTCTTTTTAAAACCTGCATCTTTTAAGCAAAGAGAACATCATAGTCAGAACTGCTGGCAGTCTTATATTTCAAGTTCATGCTGTAATATGAAGTACCTTTAGACAAAAATCTAAATAAACCTGGTTTTATCATCAAAATGAAAGAAAAAGCTGTCTAATGGCTATACACTGTTAATGTTGAGATAAGCATACTATTGATAATACACATATGATAATGTCATCTAATCTCAGTGGATTAAGTCACAGAATCATTGAATGCAAATTGGTTTGATTTTTCTTTGGTGAGTAATTCAACCCCCACCCCCCTGAAAAAAGGGGAGGGGGCATGATAAATAAAATTACTGGCAGTAATTTAAAAAAGAAAAATGTTTTAATTTATTTTACAATAATATCGTAATTGTAGATGTTTTTGGTATGGTTAATTGTCCAATGAAAAGTCAGATATCCTGAAAGCCATAGATGAATCTGACAACTCATCCCTTGCTGTGTTCAAGCAACTTTTTGAAATGTCAGCTTTCAGCTACCTCCAAATGTTTTCCATAGTAGTCAAATTGAGACCAATTACTGATCAGTTTTGGTTCAATTCACCACTGAACTTTGGCGTCCCCTAACGACAGCTAATTCAGCATCCGTCTTGCATCCCGTCTCTTCTCTGAGCTCTGTCCTGCCACTAAAAGTCAGTGCAATTTTGACTCTTTTCTTATCTCTTGCTCTTTTACTTTCTCTCGTTCTTTTCATCGCTTCCTCCGATAATTCCTTATTGCGTCTCTAAGATGAATCAGCCACGGTGTGCGTTTAAAACAGTCAGTTGGCTGTTATCCAGCTGCTGGCGTGTGACGCAGTGCCGTAAAGCAAAAGACGGCTGTCATGACACCCTGGAATCTAAGACATAGTTGTGAGATGTTGCAGGGCAATAACGACTCCAGGAATGTGCATAATGAATGTTAGTGTGCAATGAAAACAAGTCAGAAACACAGTTTTAAGGTCAGAAAGTTATGTAGTTTTACATATATGCAGTTAAACTATTTTTCATTGGTTATTTCAAATCATATGAACTCTAAAAATTAAGCATTGAAGAGTCTTTTTACTTGAGACTATTTAAATTTCTGGAATTTCCCCAAATGTGGGACAAATAAAGGACTATCTATATATCCATTAAAATTGTGCTTACGACTATATTCAGGCCTTCTAGGGTAATTTTTCTATTCTAATTCCGTAACGTGAACACTTTTGTTGGCAATAGAATCTGACTTCATATAAACTTGATAAATAAGCATTCATTTCTGCACATATAGGAAATTCTGTTAAGATTCAGAGTAGCCAACAATTCAGACAAAAGCTCTTTTAAAGCTCGACCTGGTATATGATGAGGTACTATCTCACAACTGAAGAGGCTTTTAACATATACAACTTAATTATTGGTTGTCAGTTTGTGGGATGTGTGGGACAAAGACTGCTGGTGATATTCAAGCTTTTCTGCACAAAAAATTGCAATAAAAATGTCACACAATGAATAAAAACAACTTAAACTGGAATATATACATTCTTAGGATTTTATTCTAGTATGTTTCTTAGCATTTTTCAATAAAGCTGGATCCCAGAGTGAAAATTATTACAATGTACACAACAAGCAACAGAGAAATTTTAAATTATGGAGCAACACTGAGTTTGTTCAGAGAAGCATAATGTGTTTAAGGATAAACAAGACATTTGTTTCATTTATCTAAGGTCTTATCAGGTGATCAGCAAACAGACGGCTCATCGACTGCATCAGCTCCTTCTGTGAGTGCTTTGACACACTTTGCCATCGTCTGGGAGGCCCTGCTGATAGAGTCTGAACACAGAAAACAGATGTGTAAGAGATGGTCATTTTTGCATTTTTCTGTTTCAATTCTTACTTGTTCATGTTTATAGGAAAGTACATAATTACCTGTCATGTAGAAGTCCTTTGCAGTGACCTGAGGTGGAACCAGAGGAGCTGCTATGATCTCCTGGTTCACAGCCTGACGGCAACAAAAAAAGTATTTGAGACAAGATCCTTAGGAAGAAGGGATGAAGAATCTAAAGGAATAGGATGATTGTGTTTGTACCTTGGAAAGCTCATTAGCCTGTTTGAAGTAGTTTGCCTCCTCTACATCATCATAACGAACCAGGTTAGGAGAGACTTCAGCTAGCCTGGAGCGGACCTCTTCCAGTGAATCGTAGGGCAGCGTCACCCCAGCAAGCTGCAAACATACAGAAACATTAGTTTCACTGATGGTAAGAGAATGGGAATAAAGGCAAAGCATGTGGGTGACTTCCTTCTGACCTCTGAGACAGCTCTAATGATCTTCCAGTCTTCTCTTGCTGTACCAGGAGGAGTTACAGCCACCTTGGTGTGCTGACTCCTGCCCTCAGTATTGACATAGGTGGCATTCTTCTCTGTGTATGCCGCACCAGGGAGGATGATGTCTGCCATTGGTGCTCCTACGTCACCATGATGACCTGAAAGGTTTTAAAAATAATGTTAAAATATGCTTAGAAATAAACAGTTTTGTAGTCCTATAGGGTTTAGCATTTGCTGCTCTCGTGTCTCTGTTTGTGTATACCCTGGTAGATGATTAGGCTGTCTTTAGGAAGGTCTGCTCTGGTGATGCAACCAGCATCAGCTCCCAGCAAGAAGAGGACTTTGGGTGGATTCTTCCTGATGGCATCAACGCCGGGTTTGTAGCCCAGATCCAATGCAGCCACTTGGCTAGCCACTCTGTGTACGACAACAAAGTATGAGTGTGGACAATCTCCCAGACATCCTTCCATAAGGCTGGTTTTGAATGTGTCTGGGTCATTGCAAGTTTGTACCTATGCAGGACATTAAGGACCTTCCAGCCCTCCTCCACTCCACTGCTTGCTCTGGCGTTCTGAGCGATAGTGGAGACAGCGCTCAAGATACCTGCTCCGTCTTCTCTCTGAAGAGCGCTGCTGCCAACAACCACCACTGGACGCTTTGCACCTGCAAGGACCTGGAAGGCAGAAAAAAAAAAATGGACCAACAGCAGGCAGAAAATAATCCAACACAGTGGTTGCTCAATGTGTGTGTCCATTACCTGGCAGAAAGGATGCGTGCCATTAGCCAGCTCCTTTAGCACTGAAGTCTCCTCTCCTAGGTGGTCGTACGTGTAACTAAGGTCGACATTGTGACCCACCATTGCAACACGCAGGTCATTGTGAAGCCAGCTGATAGTGGAAGAGAAAGAAGGGAGGTTATACATTCAATAACAGGCAGATAAAATGGAAAAAAACAAATAAGTGAGCATATGATTTTACCGCCATTGCTAAAACAGCATTTTATAGTTTTTAGGACGTATTAATTACCTCTTGCGGATTCTGGCGTTGAACAATGGAGCTTCGTAACGTGGGTTTGTTCCTATGAGTAGCAGCAGATCACAGTCCTCGATGCCAGAAATGCCGGTGTTCAGCAGGTAGTTGGAGCGCAGGTCGGTGCTGAGGAAGGAGGCACAGGAAAGCAGCGTCAGCTGACAAAGAAGCAAAACTGAAAGAAAGAGAAACAAACAGAGCTTTCCTTACCCTGCCCCTGCCATGGGGAAGAGCTCTTCTGTACACAAGTTCTCTGAGTTGAGTCTGTTGAGGAGATCTTTTAGGGATACCAAAGCTTCAGCATCTGCCATCCCTCCGGTTATGGCTGCAACCTCATTGCCCTGCACGCTCTGAAGCTGCACACACACACAAACACATTCATTAGCTTAATATGATGGCACGAAAAAAACGTCAAAACTCCAAACCATATTTTGGACATTACGATCGATCTGATTGCTTTGAATATTGACAGAAAGTGGTTTAATCATCATTTCCGGGTCAAAATAGAAGTCTCTTAGCAACATAGCAGTGATAGCTATCTTTTTTTAATTTTGAAAAAGTGATAAATCAAGATGTTACTACAGATCACTTATTGTGGATTTACCTTATAGAGTTTCTAAATTAACACTACATGTTGAGGTTGGATTATAAACCTCCTGGGTGTGATGTAAAGGCTTGGAAAACTTCCATGGATCACCTAAAGGGTAAGCTATCCCTCATAATTTACCCCAGAGAGTTACACAACTTTCCTGATAAAGATTTGACAATATAAGCGCTCAGGGATGCCGACGATGTAGATGGACTTTTAAGGATTAAACTGTCTCTTTAAATGGACAACTGCACAATAACTAATAACTACAGACAAATGATCCAGAAAAGAAAACAAACACTTACTGCTCCGGCAACACGAGTTAAAGCATCCTCCCAGGTGGTTGGAGTCAGCTGACCTGAATCATCCTTTACCATTGGTTGAGTCAGCCTCTGCCTCTTCAGACCATCATATGCAAACCTGTGAATGTACATATTAGTCAAGTGGAAAACCTGCTCATGACTGAAAAAAGTATTTGGTTTATGGCTTACCTGGTTTTATCAGAGATCCATTCTTCGTTGATGTCTTCGTGCAGCCTGGGCATTATTCTCATAACCTCTCCTCCTCTTGTGCTCACCACGATATTGCTGCCAACTGCATCCAACACATCAATAGACTCGGTTTTTCTGCAAAGAAAACAGAAGGCAAAGCTGACGAAAACAGTATGACACAAAAAGTAACTCTTTTTATTACTAAATTATCTCTCTTCAAGAAGTCAAAAAAAAAGAAAGAAAAGTTTTTTAAAATGGGAATGGTGACAAAGGCAAGAATTCAACCCTTTTCCCACCTGGTCTCCCATGGTCGTGCGGTGAAAGCATAAGGTTTGGAGGTGAGCGCTCCAACAGGACAGACATCGATGACATTGCCTGACAGCTCTGACATGAACATCTTCTCCACATAGGTACCAATCTGTAGGTTGTTTCCTCTTCCTGTTGTTCCCAAGTCTTCAACTCCAGCAATCTCGCTGGCAAAGCTGTAAAACACACACAGTGGGACATTAAAGTAAATCTTTTGACAAAGGAAGTAAAACACTAATATCATTGCTAGCTTTGGCTCACCGGACGCAGCGTGTGCACTGAATACATCGGGTCATGATGGTTTTGATGAGAGGGCCAATGTTTTTGTCCTCCACTGCTCTCTTTCCTTCAGTGAAGCGACTGCGGTCTGTTCCAAATTGCATGGACTGATCCTAAGAAAATAATTTTAAATAAAATTAACAAAAATAATGTGTTGGTAGAGTATCTAAGAGCTTAATTTACAGCAGCCTCTCTGTGTATAGGTCCAAAGTTACCTGCAGGTCACACTCCCCTCCCTGATCACAAATCGGGCAGTCCAGAGGATGGTTTGCCAGCAAAAACTCCATCACTCCCTCCCTGATGATTCACAAATTCAGAAATAGAGTTTACTATTGTTTCAAATAGTTTTTTTTAAAGCATTAAAGCTGGAATTATATTTAAAAAAAAACCACACATTGATCAATAAAGTGTGCACCTGGCTTTGCGTGTTTTGTCAGAGTTAGTGAGGATGTTCCAGCCTTTCATGACAGGCATGGCGCAGGCTGCTACGGGCTGCAGGGCACACATGTGAATCATTTAGACATCTGCAACAATTTCAATCCTATAGCATCCCCCAATGTTGTCATGTCTATGTCTGATGAGAAATACCTTTGGGGCCTTCTCAATCTCCACAAGACACATACGGCAGTTTCCTGCCACTGAGAGACGCTCGTGGTAACAGAACCTGGGAATCTGAATTCCCGCTTTCTCACAGGCCTGAAGGGGAAATAATTTAAGTATAATAAATGAGAACTTAAAACACTATACAACAACAAAACTTGAGCAAATGATACATATAACTCAAAGATTCATTAAATTAATTTCCAACCACAGTTTTCTAGTCACAGTGCTTGAGTGAAGATCAAATTTAACTGTGTATGAATATCAACTAATATATTTTAACTATTGAATTTTCTTAATACTTTTCCTTTTACTGTGGTCCTAATGAGTTAAATGGAAAAATAAAAACATGAATACAAATAAAAGCAGCGTAAGACACAGAGGTGAAAAAAATCTGATGTTTTCTACCTGCAACACTGTAGTTCCAGACTCCACCTCCACTGGTTTTCCATCAACAAACACTTCCACCATGTTGCTGGCAGCACGCACAGGAGTGCGTACTGGAAATGCACATTGAAAATAAATACATTTTAATTAAACTATTAAAATTATAAAAACTCAGTCTACATAATAAACCTCTGAACATCTATTTCAGCAAAAGATACAGAAATTGTTGCAATTTCCCAGTGAAATCTTAATTTTTCAAACTAAAACTGCCAAGATTTTATTAATAAAATACATGTCAAATTAATAAATGTCCTCTTAAATTACATGTACAATGGGGCCTGCCAAATAACATTGAGAAAAAATAACTACTGTTGATTACCTTGACCTTAACATAGACAAAAACATCCATGGATCTTACCAGGAGTGGAAGGAGCCAGGCTGCTTTTGGCAGCCCCAGCTAGAGCTCGACCGACTGTCGGCAGACGCAACATGACGCTGTGGGACAAAACAGAAAAGCTAACTTGATTCTGACATGCCACCTGCTAATATCACAATCATAAATCTGCTATCTGTGCTAGTGCAGGGACATCCATTTTCTGATTTGATGCAAATGCAATTCAACATACAATAGATTACATTTCTTGAAACCAAGCCATTGACAAGCAAATTCTTCATCAAATAGTAATATATATTTTTTTAACTAATTGCTTTGATTACTAATTGTATGTAGCCCTTACCTAAACATATTCAGTCCAT
>JAPMNP010710550.1:14301-24984 GCA_029874935.1 Atherina boyeri
GAATCCCAGCAGAGTGCGTCATAAGCCTTGCCAGTGACTTCAGCAACCCCTTAAACTGAGCA
The DNA here is from genome assembly GCA_029874935.1 of Atherina boyeri. Classification (NCBI taxonomy): domain Eukaryota; kingdom Metazoa; phylum Chordata; class Actinopteri; order Atheriniformes; family Atherinidae; genus Atherina; species Atherina boyeri. The sequence goes on from JAPMNP010710550.1 coordinate 14,364, forward strand.
AGCATGTAGCAACATGTAGCAACATTTCACTCTTCTTTGTCTTGGTATTTCAGACTTGATTTGTCAAACTGATCTATTTGAGGACATTAATTTTATCAGAGAGATTGGACCTTTTTCATGAGAGTCTCCACCTTATTTAAGCCTTTGTCCACTGAAATCAGGCACACTACATCTCTAGCCTCCTTCAAATCCCTCTTTAAACTTTATTCTTTGAAAAAGCCTCTTGCAGGGCCTGATACACTTATCTCACCTTTTATTGAGTCTCTGTGAACATCCATATGACCTAACTCAGTTTTTTTCTTCTTCTTAAGTACTTTCTAACTTTGGTGAGAAAAGTGCTATCCAAATAATACTTTATTATCTTATCTTTTAATTGCAAAATGCAATTTGCAGATTGATGTGTAGCCCTAAATGATATATTATGTTTTCCACATGAAAACAAATCTTTCATTAGATTTTCTCTTTTCTTTTTTTTAAATATGAAGTTCTATAACAAAATCCCAAGTCTACACTGGCTGTAATCTTGATTTTGCTCCCATCTAGTGGTCAAAAACATCCTTTAATGATGAACCACAAGTGGGTTTTGACACAAGTATGGCAAAATCTAAGTGGTTCAATTGCAGATATTAGTTTATGCTCTTCTGCCAGAATTATTAGAAATAAACTGGACTCTGAGATTAAGATTTAAAGTGAACTGAAGTAAAAGTATCCGCAGTGTGTAACCAGTCGTCCCTTTTAATCTTCACAGCTCTTCCCTTCCTGTCGAACACCGTGGTGCTTCTCTACCCGTTCGCTTTGCTCGGCCTCATTTACATCCTCTCTGTCTCACTGGGATGGAACTTCACCAGAGGTCTCTGCTGGTTTTACAAATACAGAGTCCAGTAAAAGGAGGTTGACGTTCAGGTTGGACTCTAACTGGCTGCAGGCCAGACTCAAAACCTGTCCTCGTGTAACATCTGTGTGGCAATGAATCCATTTCCAGCTACTTTAGGTCAATATCTGGATGAGAGGGACTTCTGGTTGACTGTCAATGAACTGGGACTCCGGGGTGATTGGTGCCGAACAGGTTGACGGTTGCTCTACTTTCACTTGATTTTCTGTTTGGCTCTCATGTTGAGCTGGAGCTCCACAGTCTGTATGAATATGCAGGAAAAAGGAGACAGATGAGACACAGCTTTTTATTGTTGTTGTTTTTGTCTGAGTTGTAAATAGTGCTCTTTCAGGTTGTATAATATACACAAAAGATTGTTCTTGAGGAGAAAAAGTTTGCTTTCTTTGAGTTTTCTTTAAAGAAAAGGACTGAAAAATGAATCAAATCCTGTTTATTGAAGAGAACAAGAAAACCGAAGAAAGATGGGATGCAGACCTTTTTTCCCCCCTTTCTTTATTTTCTTAAAGTGTACATTCCAAAGCACTTTCAATAAAGGGTTTTAATAACGTACACTGCGTCGATATTGATGTCTTTTAAATTACAACATGCTTCAGTCTCATTATTACTGCTGAGGTTTTAATTACAGTATTCCCATAAACGTTTTTGCAAATCCTCATTGTATGAAATCGATGCTCTTAAACAGGGTAAGTTTTATCAAACCCTTTAGAAACCTAAATGGTGAAACAGTTGTCTAAAATACACAATTTCATATTTGGGTTTTTATATAGCAGCAATTATTAAAAAATAAATAAACCATGGTAGAGAAATATGAGTCATTCATTTGTAACTTCAATAAAGGAAGCGGTAATTTAGAGTTAAACCTGTTAATTAACAGTGTGAGACTTAAACCCTCCTCTGTTCAGAGATGGTTTTTCCAGTTTAAAGGTGTTATAGAAGATTTTTCTTTTGATATATTTTTTACAATGTTCTATAAAATTGGGTTCACTTCCCCATAAGGTATGATTGATTTAAAAGCTTTAAAAATGTAAATATATATCAGCTGTGAAAATAATGGGACTTAAAAAACATCAGCCAATCATTTCTGCTCTCATCAGATGTTTTATTTGTCTATTGGGCCGTCAATCACGCTTAACTACGTGCTGGAAGTATCAATATATATGTATGTATCAATATATACAGTCTATGGCTGGAAGTAGTGTGCGCGCTGTTGTCTGATGTCTACAGTAGCTAGCTAGCAATCATTCTGCTAGCAGTAAGCAACGTTCAGACTATAGCTGACCTAAACTCCAGTGAAGGTGGTTGCAAAAGGAAGAGTCCTTTCCAGGTTGCTGAGAAGAGGAGAAAGACGGCAGAGGAAAGGAATAAAACCAGAGTTGTTCTTGGTGAATCATTTCGGCGTTGGCGAGTGATAAAGAGCCATAGAGGAATTCCGATCAATCCATTGGTTGCTAAATTTCTGCTCAACAGGTAACTTTTACCCTCAACAATTTCTTGTCAGATTATTACATTTTCAAGTGCTATGTAGGAGAATTAGTGGGTGTTATGCCACTGTATTAGTTTGATACATGTTATGTAACACGCAAAGCTTTCAGGTGTATCTGGTGAGTCTTAAAGGCGTGGCCAGGGAGGGAGCTGTGATTTTGAATCAAGTTGGCTGGTCTTGTGCATGCGCTTTATTCAAAAACTCGCTAACCGTCTCTGCTTTCTGAATTGCTACGAACATCCTCTATACCACCTTTAACATAGATAACTTTGAATCCCCTCAAACCATCTATCTTGACCTCTAGCTATGGCTGTCTTGTGTTGTGCCATGTGGTGTATAGATCTACAGATCAAGATCTAGCAGCTCACCTGCATCACAAATATACAGGAAACTTCAAACAGGAAACATTCCCGGTTCAGTTTGTGAAGTCCCAGGGGGTGATATACAGTATGTGGCACAACAACAACATCATGCAGGATGCCTATAGGGCAGCCACAAAGTTAAACTCTCCCTGTGCCCTCAGATAGTATTCCTTTTTGATAATCTAAACACAGATATTGGATTCACCAAAAATGTGTTACAGATTGAATATATAGCATATTTCAAAAGCGATTTTCCGTTTCCTCCCATGATGAAGGCTGAGAGTGTGCCATACCAGGGACGCCCATCACAAAGAGGACAGAGGAGAGGCTGCCATGTTTTAGTGTGTGAAAAGCTGCAGCATGGTCTGGCAACATGAAAATTTAGGACTGTTGTTGCTATAGCTATCTTTGGGGCCTCTGTTAGCAACTTTAGCTTTCTCAATAGATTGGACACTTTTAAAGCCAGACTGAATGATAAATGACATCACATCAAACGGTCTGTTCTGAGGAGAGCAGAATATTCTCATTCATCCACTCTGACTGTAAGAAGAAATAAAATCATGCTGTGTAAAACAGACTAATATCTGCTTATCCCCAGATTTTCAGTCTTGTGTGGATTTGATTAATCCTCTTCTTACTCTGGCAGAAACTGAAGTTGAACAGTCGGTTAAACACAGCCGATCAGACTGAAGTACTGGATGAGAGTCATTTTTTTCACAATGTTTTATATCTTAACTCAGTCAAAGTTTACTCATGTAATATACTCTAATGTGGACTGTGTGCACTGAAGAAAAGCAAGAAAAAGATAAATGTTTCACAAGAGCTCAATGCTTTTTATTTAACAATAGTTTTCAGGTCACAATATTCACAAATGATGGCACTCAGGATTCTGCCTGCAGAAATTAAACTTCAAAATTTACTAAAATGCATTTATATTAAAGACAGACAAGAAATAGGTGCAAATAACCAATGCATAATGTTAGAAATAAAGAATTAATAGTATAAAAATGGTTGCTTGTATATAATATGGCACTTAGTCCACTTTTTTTTTTGTTCATTGTGACTTAACATGAGTCATTTTTAAGGAGCAGATATAAACATATACCTTTTCTGATGCTCAGAGCTGAACCAGAACAACCTCAGCATGTCATGAGGAAACAAACTAAGATTTAAAGTTTTTGTTTTTATAAAATACCAGTAAAGCTGTGTACACTTTCTTCATTCTCCCAAATCCTCTCCATCTTGGGAGTCAGGTTTGGGCTTGGCCAGGTNACATATACCTTTTCTGATTCTCAGAGCTGAACCAGAATAACCTCAGCATGTCATGAGGAAACAAACTAAGATTTTAAGTTTTTGTTTTTTTTTAAATACCAGTAAAGCTGTGGGCACTTTCTTCATTTTCCCAAATCCTCTCCATCTTGGGAGTCAGGTTTGGGCTTGGCCAGGTTGGCCCTGACCCGAGCCTGGTCCACGGCATCCAGCAGGTTTTTGGAGTCGAGCGCCAGAGTGTGGGCGGCTGCCAGCATCTGCCGCTGACATTCTTCCTTCAGTGATGTTATTGAGTTCTGCTGGGCCAGTCGCATTTTGTTGATCAGCTCACCCAAATCCTTGTTCAGCAGCTTTTTGGTGCCCTCGATCTGAGATGGATTGGAGATCTTAATGTCACTGCATTATTTTCCATTGCTCTACAGTGGTCAGTGAATATTAAATTACATAATTGAATTTTTTTTTTGCACAGATGAACTGTAAACATCCTGAATATGTACTTATCGCTTTCTTATCTGTTCCTTAAGATTCATTACCAGTAGCAACATCCAGTGAAATAATGAAGCTGCATGGGATTTTATTGCTGCATGTATTGTAAAAAATATGAGGGCAGAATGTAACTCATGCTCACCTCTGTGGTGATAGAGCTGTGCAGAGAGGGCATGATCTCATCTACACTCTGAATCAGACTGCGGAGAATGACACCCACTGCCTACAGATGAAGGAGCAACAGGGAAGGGGGTGATCGGGGTGGCAATATAAATCAAAAGCCGGGAGAAATATTGGTAAATGATTTGAAAATAGCCAATTATGTGTCATTAAATAAATAAGTCAACAATTTAAAAATGTACATTTTATTCATATATTTTGCACTTCATTGACATGTTTATCTATTTCATGACACATTTAAAAATTTCAGTATTTATTTATCTATTTGTGAAGAAAACAGCTCTCCAAAGGCCTGTTTTGTCTGACAAAGCAGCACCCTCTACTGTTAACCCATGCACCGTGATGGAGCTACCTTGACAGCATTTGGATACTCAGAAGCAGGCAGAGTGTTGACGTCATTCTTCAGCTGAACCACCTGCTTCACCATCGCCATGACGCCGGTGTACACCTGATCCCCTGATCGGTCCAGCTCAGCGGTGGGCCGCGCCTATGGCAACAAGACACAACACTTTGTCTTTCTTACTGGACCAAATATTCTCACTTCTGAAACCATTTTACAGATTTTTAGATCTTTCGGATGAAAACAGAACAGTACAGAAAAATAGAGTTTCACCTGTGCAACTGAGGAAGGCATTGGAGGCTTCTTTGGAGGACCTGAAACGCAAATAAACTGACATTTAGTCAACTCCTGAGATTACATATAGCCCATACAGAGCCTAGAGAAAACTGAACTCACCATTTTCTGGGCTTTTTTCAGAAGGCTGCTAATAACAGAAAAGCAGGAGATCTCTATTAGTTTAATTAGTTTCAGCAGTTTTAACTGTAGTCAGGTTGCAGATAATTATATTTTCTAATCTTAATATAATCTTTTCTAATCTAATATATAACCTTAAATTCAATCATTTTGAATTGGTTCACTAAGATATCATGACTGGTGATGATAGCTTGGAAAAGGAACATATTTACTTAGTTTTTGTCATCGTGTGGAGAGGATCAGACCTTTTAAAATCTAAAATGCCACTTTCACACCCTGTTTTTTTAAATGATGTAAAAAAGCAGAAAAAGACCCCAGAACAGGCATCTGTCTGATTAGCTGATAGAGCAAACACACATATTTAGAGGATGTCATATATTTATAGTTTGTTACATGTAGTTTTCTGCACTCTGCAGTTATCAACATGCTTGATTTTGCAAAAAAAAAGTGAAAAATAGGAACTGAAATATACCTTTTTTTGTGTATCCAGTCTCACGGTAGGGTCCTGCAACAACCAGGATGTCAGATGAGTGATGGTTAAAGCATCAATGAGACGTAAATGTGTTTACACCATCTAATTCCAGATGTGATTCGTGTGCACAAAGTCTTTTACATCTTTTATCGCACTCATGAAACGATGATAACATTTTACGACTGGTTTTCCTTGACAGAAACCTGTGTGTGTGTGTGTGTGTGTGTGTGAGATCTCTCACCAGCTGTCTCTCCTCATGCTCCAGCCACTGCTTATCCATCAGCATCTCTCTTTTTTGTCTTTGTAGAGTGTCCTCAACTCTTTCTTTCTCCCACACTGGCCTGCTATCTGTGTCTGTTGCCTAAACAAACACAAACAAGAAAGCGGTAAACAAGCTTGTAAAGTCATCATCATCAACAGAAGGTTGCATTGATTTCCATTCACTGTGGACTTCTTAACCCAACGCCTACTTTCATTAAGCCTTGAATAACATGTAACGTCAACCAGGGCCCCAGACATGTCATTCTTCCTCACTGGGGCCAGGTTTTGGCCACCAAACAGACCACTGGTTTATAAAAGGTAACAACAAAAAGGAAAATATGGAATTATTTTTGTGCCAAAAGAAACAATCAAAACTTCTTAAATCTAAAAAAAAAAAAGGCAATTTGAGAGAAAATAAAACTAATTTAAAAAGTAAAATGTTTCATTTGCAATCAAATACTTTGTCTAATTGGGTAAAGAACTGCAAACAAAAAGTCAGGGAGCGCAAACGAGGGAGAGTTGCAGAGAGACACCAAAACTGAGTCAGAGCAAAAGTCTGACTGGAGAGAGAGAAGAAGAGGAAACCGTAAACAGAATAATATATTATTAGAAGAGTAAAAGACCAATACTCAATTAGACAAATTATTTGATTGCGAGTTAAACATTTATTTTTTTTAATTAGTTTTATTTTCTTTCAAATTCCTATTTTCATTTGACATTTAAAAATATTTGTTTGTTTCTTTTGGCACAAAAATGATTCCATAGTAACACACATTTGACCCAGACAGGCTATTTTAATCCCACCTCATTTGTTTAAAACTTTATGTGGTTTTTGCACAGCTCTTGCTCAGTTTCTAAACAAATCAATTTGCATGCAACCAAACTTCTTTTTTTTTCCGTATTGTGGTTTAAGCGTCGGAACTTGGTGAAAAAGCTTTGCAGAATGTAACTCACCAACAAACTTCAGCAGTTTAGACACAGCATGAGAATTGAGAACTGTGTTGTTGCTCTAGCTGTCTTTAGGGCCTCTGTTACAGACTTTAGCTTTCTGATTCTGCATTAAGATGTTTACTCTGATATTCATGTGTTTAATGCAAACAATTTTCTCTATATAAATTCAAATTTTAGGATATTTCTTTAGGGTTGAAATAGGCTCTGACCCCTGTACATAATGCCTTTGTGTGCCTGTGTGGGTTTGTGTTTGAGCACCTTTTTGTGTGAGACTCGAGGAAGGGTGTTTCCTTGTAATCTGGATGGCTGGTGAAAAAAAGACAGATAACATGCAGTTTTTTAAAGGTCTGGTCGATGAAAACAAAAACAAAACAATGTTCATTCTTTATCTGTCGGGATCTAGGAAAACTTCATATGAACCACAGAAAATCACAAGACAAATTTCAACATTTTGCTGTGATGCTGCGTCCTCAATGATGGCACCGAATGGAAAAATTTGTTATGCAAAAAGCAAAAAACTAAAGGTTATTTATCATTTTTAATCTTCTATAAGTACAAGTTCATATGAGTATGGTGCATGTGTGTAGTACCTTGGGTGGTGGCTCTGTTAAGCAGGTATCAATGGATGGGATTGAGGGTGATCTGTCTCGCTTTGCACCAGTCTCCAGCTGCACCTCCGTCCTGTGGATCTCACTATGAAACACACAGATAAGTCAGCGCATGTGATGATGTTCTCCTATCAGTGTTTCTGAATACAGTTCATAGAGGATACAAACATTAGAAAATGCTTTAACCCTTTAAAGCCTAACAAAAGAAATAATGGGGAGAAAGTTCTAAAGTCGTCATTTGGTCTTTTAACACAATATGACAAAAAATTAACAAAAATAATTTATCCGTATTCACCATTTATTGTCATGTTATATGGTCAAAATTATTGTTGTGTTGTCTTCTGCCTATTGGTATCAGGTACATCATATTGTGTACAGCAGGGTTTTGAGCAAAGTTTTTCCCTTAAAGTGATGTAAAAGGTTGTAGATGCAAAATATTTCAGAAACTGTATGCATCAAATATGATACATTTGGCTTTATAGGGTTAAACATCTACAGGCAAGGTGAGATGGAGTGTGAGTGAGTGCATACTTGAAGGAGCAGACGAGCTGGCTGAAGGAGGGCCGGCCATGCGGCTCATAAGTCCAGCAACGGGTGAGCAGGCTGTAGATGGTGGGAGGGCAAAGCTGTGGTTTGTGGAGACGGATTCCTGACTCCAGCTGGTTGATCACCTGCCCATTCTCCAGCCAAAAGAATGGCTGTTGGGCCATTGAGAAGATCTCCCACACACACACACCTGGTCGAACACACACACGTCTAACTACTAAGCCTTTTAACTGAGGGAATGATGACAGCAGGATATTAGTTAGGTTTAAGCAACTATCTACTTATAGATAAAATGTAAAAAAACAAAAAACGAAACAAACCATGACCATCTCTAATGGTGAAAAAAGAGAGATTTCTCAAATCTGCAAAGGCGTCTCATCGTGCTTAATGCACTTGTGGCCAGGCACAAGAAAAAAAAGGCTGCATGTGTTTGTATGAACATTTTCTCACCAAACATCCAGACATCACTGGCTGAGGTGAAACGTCTGAAGTTGATGGATTCTGGCGCCATCCATTTGATTGGTAACCGAGTCACTGAGGCTGCACAAAGAGGAAGGATAAGTCACGGCATGTTTCTTCACCTGTGCAAAATGTTTTTGAAAATACAAATGCATGCAAGATGCAATTACATCCAAAAGAAACGGGTGTCTGTATCCATGTGTACCTTTATAATACTCTTGGTCATCAACGTAGCGAGAGAGGCCAAAGTCACCAAGTTTAACGCATTCTGGAGATGCCACCAGGACGTTTCTTACAGCTATATCTCTGCAGTCCAGACAGAGTGGAAAAAGCGTTATTATGGAGTATATCACTTTGTCAAATATAAAGTTCCTTAATAAATAGTAGCAGAAACTTGATAGTTTCTGCATCATTTTAGCTTAATTTCTAAACTGAAATTCACCTGAGTTAGACACAACCTATTTTCATTAAAGTTTTCGCTAACACATGGAAGCGTGTTACCTGTGCACCATGTTGAGTCCTTCCAAATAAGCCAAGGCTTTGCAGATTTGCAGACAGTACAGTGTTAATGTTGCTGCAGTCAGGATGTACTGCTGCTCCACAAGATAGTTTCCCAACTTTCAGAGACACAAAAACAAACATTTTATAAATACAAACACATAAAATGCATTAACTGTAAGTATCATCAACTATTTACTGTTTCTAAATGAGCATAATAGATCCAGATCAGCCAAATACTGGAATTTAATACTTATTAAAATAGCTTTCCACGGACCTCTCCATGTTCGTAGAGCTCCATGACAATCCAGACCGGATGAACTTCAATGACTCCGATTAAACGCACAATGTGAGGATGATCCAGATGTTTCATCAGACCTGCAGCAGATAAAGCAGCACATTTTCTATCACTAAGAAAAATCCCATTTGTTGAATATTTTGATACATACAATGTCCTTTTTAAAAATGATCATTATTTGTGGCATTTTAGCTTTTATAGAAAGAAAACGGGACCAGACAGAGACATGAAAGGCATGTAACACATGATGTTTATAAAATCTTGCTTCCATGAAACATGCTCCACACTGCCTCTAATGGTGAAACAAACATTTTAAAACCTCATTAAGTTTCTGTATATAGACCTCAGAGAATCTGCAGGGGAATATGTGCCGAATGTTCCCTGAAAGCTTTCTGATCGTTCTCAAAATGTGCAACAAAAAAAACCAATAAACCTTTTGCTATAATATTCCATCAAAAGCTTGTTAAATTTTCACAAAACCCCCCAGAGGAACATCTCATTCATTGTCATTTGGTTCCTAATTAAAAATTCTACATGTAATATAAACTAGCCAGCCAGGTGTTGCGCTAGTGAGATGTTGTACCATAGCTGCTTGGTATGACGCGTCAGGCGACTAATATTGCACCTGTAGTGTGTAGCTGCATGGCTTACATTGGTCAACTTCTCTGCAGCCATGCACCCAATAGAGTGGTTGGATTTTTTACATTCTTTTTCTCTTAGTCCTAGGATTGTACTGTAGGACCATAACCAACATCTAAATGAGGTTATTAATAATGAAAAATATTTGAAATCGTCAACTAAAGCTTTAAGTAAGAAGGAGGCTGGGGAAACTTCACTTCGAGATAAACCCACAGCATGACATGAGACAAGGATCTGGCACTGAACGAATGAAATCTGGAATTTCATGGTACTACTGAGGGTAATTATGGCAAATAAAACACAGGTGGGGCAAACAGCAACCTAGTCCCTCCCTGGTGCCAATGAAGAACTGAAAGGAAAATGAACAGCATAAAAAGCAGGAAGTAAAACTAAAAGTACAGACCATGAATGTAAAGAACAAGGTAAGGCTTAAAGGAGCCATATGAAACTGGTACTGCAATCA
>JAPMNP010710554.1:0-13319 GCA_029874935.1 Atherina boyeri
TTACGGGTGCACCAGAAATTCAGGAGCGGCTGACTTGACTATGTGAAAAGGAGAGGCGGCTGAGTTGACCGCAGTCACCCCTTACTGGTTTATGTGCTCAAACCTTACCCCTTAATGCATAAAGGTAGCAGAGGACATCCAGTATTGGGGCTTGTATTGTTGACCAGTAAAGCCCTCTTCCTAACATTTACATGATTCAGTAGATAAAAAGATGGGTACTTTGCTCATGTCTAAGTTATATAATATATAACAGAGAATTTTTAATTTCATGTTTACAGAATACTAAAAATTCCAAGGAGTACTTGAAGGTATCATCAGTTTCCACACAAACCTCACACACGGACCATTCCTCGAGAAAACAAGGCAATTATCCATCGTTCACTAGATTGGTTGTTTCAGCCCTTTACATGCCCAGCAGCCAATGAGGCAACACTTGATCCTTAATATGTAGTTAGACAGGTTTGGGTGGGTCGTGGTCTTCACCCACCCTTGACCTAAAACTGACCCTTGTTTTTTTTTTCTTTTAGAAAAGTGCACTTGTTATTTGCACCTGTAACATTCATAAATCAATGCAGTTTAACTGCCGCCTTTTTTTTCATATTTTGTTTTTAATGAAACATTTTTAATGCACTCCCATGACGATGGTTGTGTAAGTTTTAACACAAGCAACGTTGATTAATTGAACAATAATGGTTTCAATTTCAGCTAAGGGAGGGACAAACTGAAAGGATATCAAGTTGTGCAATCTAACTTGTGATCAGGTTTGCAGATGCAGTGTGATGACTTATGAGTGCTAGGAATTGACTTAAAACATGTGTTGAAAGATTGAAAATAATCTGGTTAGCAACCTTACCACAAATCCTATCCTCAGCAAAGACCAGGTCACCAGTGCCTCTTGCTGGTTTACACAGTCAACTACAAAAAGCACATACTGTGAGAAAATGGCCACATGCAGACAAAACTGTCCTGCTCACCAAGTGAAGGAGCAAGAACGGCATCTAAAGGAAGAAAATAATGTTCCCTTTTTTATTTTTCATATTTTATTAAGTGTACAAAACAAGTGCAAAAATAGTGATTCATAAGAGCTACAAAGTAAGACTTGCCCTTCAAAAATTACAGTCACAGAATATTGAAATGCAGTACATGAAGTGCTTTTCAAAAAGGTTTGCGTAATAGAAAAAGGTTGCAAAACATGGACTTAGATTCACAGCATTTCATAAGTATTAAGTGCAAGCTGCAGAAACAAATGCCAAATTCATCAGAACTCTCCCTTTTAAACCATGCATAAGGCCAAGCTTTTTACTAGGAAGGATCTCTATAAATTACATTTATTCTAGTACTTACATAGATAACTTTGGCCCATGCGCCATCAGTTATATTCTAGACTGAGCAAACAGGAATACAGAAATGTCAGCCAATATTGTGTAAACTTAAAAACTACATCAAAGGAGACAAATTTTATCAGACACAGAGCTACTTTTAGCAGATTAGTAATGTATTAATATTGATAGATAACCAGAGATGCGTGCAATAAAGTACCTAGTTTATCACATCTAAATATTGAGAAACGGGGGTGTAAGGAGGAAATCTAAGCTGTAGATAAGAGCTGTGTGAGGAAGCTATACTATATAGAACTGCAGCTAACAGGACCCCAGCAAACAGCCAGGAAGTTTGATTCTGGCACAGACACAACAAAATACTGAATCATGTTTACAAGCCTAACACAGCTGAAGGCATCTTGGGTTGTGGTGCAAATCAACATTAACAAAAAAGAAAAGAAAAAGAAAGGCACACAGCTTGTGGCTTTAGGGTGGCAAGAACTGAAACCCTAAATGCTGCACAAACACACACAAACCTTTCACAAAGTAAGCCTAACTTTTAATTCAGAGACCAGACATCCCTTATTATTTTCTTTTACAGTATGGTGCACTTCTGCTTCTTTTTCTTCTCCGGATCTTTTTTGGTTGGCTCCAGCTCCTTGCGCCCGTAGAAACTGGAGAAGCATGCAGGTGCACGAATGGGCTCTCTGAGGCTGAGCAGCCACCTTCCTTCGCCGTAATAGGCGAGCGAGCCGAGCTCCATCTCCTCCACCTGCTCCCCCTGCTGGCCTTCCTGCTGCAGGGCCAGGATTTGGAGCAGATCTATACCCGTTTGAACCGGCTCAACACCCTCTGCGCAGCCGAGTGTAACATGGGCACGGCTTCCCAGAGGCATGGAGGCAGCTGCGGGGACATCAGCCTCTGCCTGCTTTTCGGGATCGGCTGGCCATAGCTGAAGCTGCTCCTCAGTGAGGGACACTCTGGCACCAACAGTGCGAGGAGTGACAAATAGAGCTATCATTGACAGCTCGAACACAGAACCGTAGGCATTTTGAACAGCCTGTAGAGTGCAACAAGGGGAAGAAACATCACACAATTAATACAAATATTCTTTAAAATCTTAGTTTAAAATAAATTCAAAAAGGATAAGCAGTTTCTTACCGGATTCTCAGCATACTCTTTGGCACCCTCAGCTTGTCCATAGTCACAGAATTTTGTAGTGCAGTGGAGGATTCCCTTGGCCTTAAAGTACTGCTCCAGGTCCACTTCCTTCTCAGGTTTTCCAGTAACTGTAATTAAATAAGATCAGCCAAGATCAGTTTCACCTTAAAATCAAACCAACGATGCTAACCCCGTTTAAGGCATAAGTCTTCAAAAACACTCACAGTCACTCAGGTGTTTCTTGAAGGCATCCAAGGTGTCCAGGGTTTTCAGGAAGTCCATGGATGTGCATCTAACCTTTTCTTCAATGGAAGACAGGAAAAACCAGCCAAAGTAAAGAGGAAGGGACGTTTCCTCAAGTGGGGCCTTCATTGCTTCCAGCTGGGCTTCTTGAAGTCCGCGCTTTGTCTTTTTTTTCAGCTCAGCTACATCTCTGCTCCAGTCAGTCTGTGGTTCCAAGAAGATTGGAACAAGACGGTGTTCTTCGGCAATCTCTCCCAGACGGGCCAGCCGGTCGTGGGTGTGGTTTGTGTCATCCACCACTATCAGCACAGAGGAAGCTGCCCCTTCACTGCAACGGGCCACCAAAGCCTCATCCAGAGCCTTGTATCCATCTGAAGAGGACCCTGGATTTTCTGGCTTCACACCATGGTCATCAGCACAGATAACAGAACACTGGTTCTTGTAGGAATCGGCGATGGCACGTGCCAGGAAGCTCAAACCACTTCCAGGGAGGCCTCTGAGGACAACGAGGGTACGAGAGATCCGCAGGGTATCTTTGGTTTGCTCCTGTTCTAAAAGGGCAAAAGACAATGAGCCAGATGCAGGGACAGCATCTTCATCTTTTTGAGGTTCAGCTTTCTGTTCCGATTTAACATCTTCAACTGCTGGCTCAGCTCCCTTCGGAGCAGCAGACTCTGAAGTATCAGGGTTTACTTCCTTCTCCTGTGCTGGGTCCCCACTTCCAATCTCAGATGAGCTTGTTTTGACAGTTGCTGCTTCTGTTGGCTCTTTTGAAGAAATTTCTGTCACCAGCACAGTTTCTGTTGCCGTCGCTTCCTGCTTTGCCTCAGGCTCCATGGCAGTTGGCGGTTCTTTCTCAGTTTCCACTTTTTCCAACACTTTCTCCTCTTGGATGGGTGGTTGCGCATCAACTGGCTGCTGGACCGTGGCTGGTACAGGTGATGTTTGCTCTTGTAGTTCAGTTTCTGGAACAGATTCTGCCGATTTCTCTGGCTCTGGTTCAGGGATGCTCTCTGCCAGAGGCTCTGGGTTATTCTCTGGCACAGGCTGCTGTTCAGTGTTTTCAGGTTCTGCGGTCAAAGCTGCAACTGGGTCAGAGACCTTTTCAGATGACTCATCTGGTTCTGGTGGTGCCATCTCGCAGGGTACCGACTCCATGCCTGATTTTTCCAAGCTATCCTCAATTGTCATTTCTGTATTTTCCTGCGTCATGTTTTCTGCTGCAGACGGCTCTTCTGTTTCTTTCATGCTTACTACTTCGGTTGCATGGCCGTTCACTGCCAGCTGCTCAGTTTCTTCCACAGCAGCCGGTGGGTTCTCAGGCTCTGTGGATTCTGTGGTCGTCTCCAATTTTTCCATTATGGTCTCCTCTTGCTGTGGAGCCTCTGACACATCTAAAACTTCAGCAGACTTCTCAGTATCCATGTTTGTCTAAAGCCCAACTTTGGACACCACCACACACCTAAAATACAATTGAAAATTTTTTATCTGATCAGAAATGACTGCCTTGGATTAGTCAATAATAAATTATAAAAGCTTCTTTTTTTTTAAAGAAAAAAAAACTGCTTAGTTGCTAAAAAAACCCAAAAACCCCACCAAAAAAAACAACAACCTCAAGTCTGGATTGTGGTGATAATGAAACATACAGGAAGTTACTCAAAATTCAAGATTTAAGTGGTGTTGCAAGGTGTGGACAGCTCAGATATATTAGATCTTTCAAAGACAGTAAATATTGAGGATAAAAATCTTTTGATCCCGTCACCAAGTTGAGCTTTGCGTATAAATGTTGAATACGAGTGTTTTTCGCCTCTGCAAACAGTACAGGTGGAGGCAAAATGTAGCACAAGCCCCCCTTAAAATTCTAATTTCCATTATGACAGTAACCCAGTCGACCAATGGTTAAGATGCACAACTTTAACTGCGCATGGAAGCTGCGCCAAACCAAGCCAGCAAACAAAGTCTAGCTGAGAAAATGGTGCTCCAAACGCAGGGTGTTAACAGATGTTTCAAACCATATTGTGTCTTTTACAAAAGAGGAAGAGCTCACAAGACATGCGAAGGCAGCAACAAAGAGACTACCCTTCCGTTAATCCCCTTGTTTCCCAGCTATTATACATCAACCTGAACAAAAAGGAAATCTGAACAGATATACAAATATGCATCACTTTTTAGTTTTTGGTAAAGCACCAGTAAATGTCCATAGTTACCTTTGTTTTTTCCCCACATGAGTTTAAAACAAATTCTTAACAAAAGAAAATACATTTTCTAAATCAAGCGTCGAAGGCCGAATTCAGGTGAGGTAGAATATGCCTTTAAACAAAGAAAACAGACAGTATGAAGACTGAGCGTGGCTAAGTATACATTTTACTCCGGCGGGAGTGGCGTGCACCAAATGTTAGCACGCTAGACAAAAACAATTTATCACCCGGTGAGACAATCTGTTAATTTGGCTTTTACAACCCCAACCACATAGCCAAGTTTAATCAGCACGGTGTAAACAATTCCATGTGTGTCACCAGGACAACTTAATTTAAAAAGCACGTGCAACGGAAATATAAAATAGTTTGGACACAATGTTTGAGTGGTTTGCTAAAATGCCAGCTTACCAGTTAGGCTGCAGTGAAACTGATGGTGCTGCTGACCACGCGTTTCCCTCTGAATACAATGACAAGGCAGTCCTCAGCACAGACACGCACCCAGTCCTCTCTTCAAGAAGAACGAAAAAAACCTATGGGAAATACCGGGAACGCGCATTTGGGCGTGGCCATAGACACGCCCCTAGCTACCGGAAGGACGTCACAAGAGAAAGATTTTTAGTTTGTCCGTTTCATTCATTGACCGTAAAAATAACAATATTTTTTAAAATATATATATATATAAATATACATATATGTATACATACACACTTCAGTGAAATAGAAGCTACAATATTTCCTCTGGCAATGTAATCCAAATGATCAAGCAGGATGTTCAATTTCAAGTTTCTGAAAATGTAATTTATCACTTGGTTAAATGCATTTTATCACTCATCACCACTTTGTTTATTTTTATTTTTTTAACTATGATACGGCTAAGTTTGTTGGTTTACTTCCCCAGTTTGAATGGAATATGAGCCCCACCACATGCAAATTCTGACCCTATTTTTCTTATCAAACAGTGGTAATTAAAACTACAGTAAGTTCTTTCATCTTTGAAGGGGGAGGATCTTGAAATGTGCCCTAGCGAATAGCCTTTCAGAATGAATAAAGTAGTAATAAAAATGTTTATGAGTGTATACTTACATTCAATGTGCATCTGCATTGAACATATATAAAATCCCAACCAGTGGATTTGTGTTTGGTAAAAGGGAGAAAAGCTGCTATCTCATATGCAAAGCTTTAGCTGCTGTAAAACACAACCGGTGAAAACACACCATACTTAGCCCTGCTTCACAGACGTAAAGTAAATACCTTATTTGTATAGACAATGATGCATCTGATACACTTTTATGTATCAAAACTTAAAGAACATCAACTAAATCTGCTAAAATTTATTTCTTAAATATCAACAATAACTTTATGTTAAAGATTCAAACTGATGCTGTCAAACATAAAACTAAAGCTTCAAAGGTTGAGACCTTGCAGTTGTTATCTTTATGTAAATTACACCATGTATGCCTGATGGCAGATGTGACAGAGCTGGCACAGAGGGAAGTTCACTTCACCATAAACCAGAAGTTATACCTGTATAGTTTTAAGATATCAAAGGAAGGTCATGGCTTCCAGTACTAATGTTTCATGTAGTGTTTAGTGCAATTCCCTAGATTTTTTTCCTGCTAAGGTATATTTTTCTCAACAACAATATTCAAGTTCCTTACAGAACTTTAATAAGATAAATTAATTAAAGTCAAAAATCTATTTCAAAGACTAAGACTGACACTGAAAATATTGATCATAAAAAACAAATTTGTTATTCAGGAAATCCTTTACAAAATCAATCATCTTTATTTAATATGACTCATCCAAACACTAAAGAAAGAGTTAATATAAAAAAAAAAACATTTATGGTCCCCCTTAGAAATTCCAGAGCAAGATGCACACTTTTAATGAATTGAGCGTTAAGCGTTTCAGTACAATTAACTGTTGTTTGCTATATTGAGAAAATCTTGGTTCAAATAATAACCCATAGATTGATTATATAAGAATCAACACAAGATCGTGTTTATATGTGCTTCAAGTTTAAAAGATGTTTAAAATGAGGAAGACATGACCGTTGATTGTGCTTCTTCTGGCATTTTCTCCAAGCTGTTTTCTATCATCCACACATCTCCTGAAGACATCCTCAGTATCCCAGGTGTTGTTTTACTTCATCAAGAGCCTGAAAGTAAGAGCCTGAATGTCAGAACTGAAAAATCCCCTGATATGGAATTCAAAAGAAAGCAGGCAGAGGCATATAATAACAATGAATGAGACCTTCTGAATAGCATTCATGGCAGACTCATCTTCTTGAAGTCTGGCATGGGTCAAAGCTTTCTCAAAGTGGAACACAGAAGATTCAAAGTTTCCAAGCTTTACTGAAAAAGAAAAAAAAGAATAATTAAATGACTTTGAAAAGTAAAAAATAAGTACAACAGCATTAGGAGTGGTTAAAAAAGTTACATGTTTTCTTTTGAGTTTGATTATAAGATCAATACTAAGTAATAACCAATAGATCAATAATTACAGTCCGACTGTGCAACCAAAACATTGGCATTTATTAGCCACTTCTCATCAGCTATTTCATCAGCTGCAGCAGCTGCAAGGACGCCACAGTCTCTGGCTTCTTCGCAGCGATTAAGCTCCATATAACAACAGCCAATCTCGTGGAACAGCCAAGTCCTCTCCAAACCATCACGAACCAAAGAAATCCTCCTTTCCCAGCTGAATTGCGAATGTAAAAGGAAGACATGTTAGTTGAATCTGTTTTTGGGCACATCCCACTGTAAAATGCTCATGTACTTGGAAAAGTAACATTTTATTCAATGTTTGGAAATATAATTTATTTCATATGTATGAATGATGGTTTGTTATGTACTTACTACTCAATGGCCTGTTCAAACTGTCCAATTTGAGCATAAGTTCGGCCCAAGTTATCCAGAGCCCTCGACTTTGCTTCTAGAAGTTGGCTGTTGGTAAGAAAGATTACTGAAATTAGGTCTTTTGTGATACTATACATACTATCAATGGTGCAGTTTATTTGAATTCCCACCATTTTTTGGCCAAATCCAGATCTTTCTGATGATGCGCTAATGCTTTGTCCATGTCTCCTAGATCAAACAAAGCATTTCCAATGCAACTGTGCAGGCTGCCCAAGAGCTCTTTTTTATTAGGAACCTCTTTTTCTGACCACCTTTGCACCATCTTCATGACTTCTTCAGCCCTCTTGAGACTACGCTCTGCATTTCCAGAAGTAAGGTCTAAGGGGACAAAAAAAAGGGAGAATTTTCCTATCGAAAAGAAAAGCTGGAATATGCATGTTCAGATATGTTATATGTTCGCATATCTTACCTGCATCTATATCATCGAAACTCCTCATCAGAAATTGAGCAGGTTCAGAAGATGTGCTACATTTCTGTTGTATATGCTGACGGTTCCTTTCTTGAGAGATTGGTTTTTCCTGATTCCAGAACTCAGTGCAAGTGTCAAGTGAATTGAGGCAGCTATGAATGATGTCCCGCAGCTGTTCTCCACGCCTTGTCCTACCTTTTACAAAGTCTGCAGATTATTGCATAACTGATTTGATGAGTAGTCCATCAAAAGTGACACAAAAATGAATATACATTGAACGCCAGGAACACCAAGTCAAAAAAATGAATTGACAAAAGGATAAATGAATAAGACAGCACCTTTATCTTTCATCAGATCCTCTAGAAATTTCTTGTCTCTGTATAACTCTCCCAACAGTTCTTTAGCTGTCTTTTCACTCTTAGAGATCTTCTTAGTGTGATGTTTTTTCTGCTTTGTCAGATTCTGAAAAAGAAGAGACTGGCTTTGTAAATATTGCATAGAGAAAATGAAAAATCTATGATAACCCATTTTCTCAAAGAAATAAACTTTTTACAGCAAACAAGGAATTGTGAAGTGGCACAACATTGAAGTCCATAACAGGTGAAGTGATTTAGACAGACCATCTTGTTAGAATACACCAGTCAAGGTGTATTCTAACTGAGGATTGACCGACACATCGGCCGGCCAATATATCGGGCCGATATTTGCTGTTTTTATTCAAGTTTCAGTCGATACAAGTAGGCTAGACATCGACCCAATACTAAGTAAATCCAAGGCAAGTATCGCTAATACTGACACCAACACGTTTTCCTTTATATTTCAGTTTTAATGATAATGTCTTTAATTACTGATCATGATTATCATCATAATAAAACACAGTACAAAGACTTTTTTGGGAATCTGGTCAATCTGTGAACAGGAAGTTTAAGGAATAATTGAAGTTAAATTTGAACTGTTCTTTAAATTACTTCGGAGACATATGGTTTCTCAAACTTGAAATTTCATGAGTACAATTTCAATTTTTCAATAAAAACTATGGATTCCATTGATTCTAATATCTCCTGAATAATGCAGATAAAGAAATAAAGTATATGATATCATCCAGTCCATTTTATAATGTAAATCGAGGGAGCAAAAGCTGTATCGGCTCCAAATATCGGCAGTCTATATTAGGCCATTTGGTAAGGGTGATAGAAAAAAATCGTTATCGACATAGGCCGTAATAAAATCCATAATGGTCTATCCCTAATTCTAACATGTAAAAAGTGAGGTCTTGCAGTGAGTTAGTGTGAAAGGAGGTTTGCTCATATATTCTGATACCATACAAGATTTACAACGTGGTGGGTGGGAATACTTCAATGGTGCAAAAACACAGTGCACTGCAGCTTTCATCATACTCTAAGCAATGTAGACTGATAAAATTTTGCATGCTAACCCCTGTTCTGCACTCAAAGCATCTACAAGAGACACATAAACGTCAGAAGAGGGTCACAACACTATCAAAGAAGATTGTCTGATCTGACGGACACCTTTTTCTTCACATGATGTGGGGAGCTAAGTACTTTTTTTACATGGAGAAGAAATGGCAGAAGGAAGCCCTATGGCAGGCACTGTAGCTAGGCTGCGGTCACACCAGGGTGAACCGGTTTAGCACAACCGGGTTCCAAAAAGCCTACAGTGTAGGTAGGTGTGGCCGCGCCCTAAGTAATTTTCTGTGGGGTAACTTTTGGTCACACCTTGGTTTTATATGCAACACCAAGGTGTGTACTAAAAATTGCTACAGTGCAGACCAAGAACAGCCCCTGTTTGGCATTGGTTGTGGCACTGATGAAATTGGCCTTTCAGTGCCTTGCAACAGTCCAACAAAATGTTTAGGAATTGTTTGAGGTACCATGAAAAAGACATCGAGAGTGAATAGGCCTTTTTTTGTTCTCTCCATATCCCCCCTTGCAACACTTGTTTAACTGTTCATCAATTGCTTTTTCTGCTGCCTGTACCCGTTATCTTAAGAATTGCTCATATTAAGATTGTATGCTAAAATCAGTTACCAAGTGTAATGCAGCAAAGACTCACCTCATTTTCTTGGTGTGATAACAGGTCTTCCTTAATCTCCAGTTTAACTATGGAAGGGCCTGCAGAATGGCAGAAAGGTTCAACCACTCCAGATTCAAGGAAAATTAGGATTGCATGTGAAATTGCTAAAATATATCCCTAAAAATCACTTACTGCCAATAGAGTTCTCTATAGCCTCTTGGGCTTTCTGGATACCCAGCCTGAACCCTTGAATTTGGGGGCGAATCTTTTGTCCTCTGTCATAAAACATCAGTGCAAACTCAAACTCTCCTTTGTAGTATAAAGCCTCTGCCTTCTGGTACAAGCCCTGAAAAATTACATTAATTTTACTTTCCCATGTTAGAAGCCAAAAACAGAGGGTTGTTGTGTGGTGTAAATAAGAAATACTAACAATTTGTGGTTGTGGAGAACACAAACATTTACCTCAAAAAATGTCTTGTCACCTTTGACTGAATCTTCTGCATCTTTTAAAGAGTTTTCAAGTTGGCCAATCTTCAAGTAACATTTGGACCGACCAACAAGACATTTCCTGTCGGTAGGCTTCAGAGAGACGGCCTAAATATGGCAAATACTTAAAAGTTAATCCAACGAACCTTGGCAACGCTAACCGTATTTACCTTAACTCGACACTTACCGCTGTAAAGCTCTTTATAGCGTTTTTATATTCTCCTTTAACAAATAGCCATTCTCCATCGGCCATTAAAGTGGCAAATACACACTTTAACTTTTCACCACTGATGTCTTGATCCGTTTCCGCCATTTTTATGCTACTTTTAATATGTATTTTAAAATTACCGTCTATCCACTTTAACTTCTCAATGCAAAACAAGATCCCCTTAATTGGTATCCTAGCAACCACACTAACAAACCTGACCTGAGGGGAAAGCGCCCCCTTTCGTTCATTTATTGAAGCACATTTATTTCCAAATTTCTTGAGACCATCTAACTGTATTTGAGACTAAAAATCGTTCTTAGAAAGGCTTTTCGTGAAATAATCGATTTGCCTGAACATGCAGTAGTATTCTATTTAAACCAAAATAAGACAAAAATGAAGGGGAAACCTAGAGAATGCCAACTTTATTGACACAGTTGGTACTTTTCAAGGATAAGATGGTGATTTCACCAGAAAGAGCAAAAACTGAGAGCAAAGATGAGGACACTCTTGAGGACTGTCATTACAGTCAGGTGACATAAGCAGCCTAATTCACTTAAGCACAACACTTCATGCAGACTTGGCAAATTGATTACCTTTCAGTGCTCTTTTTTTGTTAAGTCAAAAATGGTCGTTTCAAACAGAAGAGTGCCTTCATCTTAAACTGAATGTTTTATAAGACAGCAAACTTACAATAAATATACATATGAAAATAAAAAAATGGAAAAATAATAATCAACTAACATCACAAATCAACACTTTACATTCCAGTAAAATGTACAATGCAGCAATCTGTGAATGGCAACATCAAACATAAAACCGGTGGCGACAAGAGGGAGTGTGACTTTACTGACAGCAAAGGCAGCACAGCTGTCTCCGCTGCCATCTTCCTAGTGTGCTCTGGCTGTGCTGCATGTATAGGTCTAGGTTCCAGCTGTTATCGGCTTAAAAAAAAACTATTGAGTGCTCCCATAGGCTATGACAAGGAGGCAGTTTTCAGTGCGAATTTGTAGCAGCCTATTTTTTCGTAAGATTCTTCAAAAAACGGGGAGGCGCTGCTTGCTCAGTGATCTTCCTCAGAAACCACTGATCAAGCTACTAAGTTTCAAGCAGAGAATATTTTCACAGCACTGAGTAAGGATGAGCAGGATAATAGCTTGCTCAATGCACAGCAGCATCTCAAGAGTTTCTCCAGGATGGCTCTTTCTGCACGGATCCCTAAAAGCTCTGATAGCTGCACAATTTTCTCTTATCAAAAATTCAGAGAACATTTGGACCAGCGTTGCTAGCCGGTACTGATTTTCATTTTTGTTTAATTCCGAAAGGAAGAAGAACTAAATCCAAAATCAGTAACGCGAATTAATCTGAGCCATCTTGGCATCCTTGCTGTAACCGGCGTTAATCATTCGCTGTGTGTGGTCATTAAGTTGCATTCATTCAGTCAATGGCATAGACAAGAATCTGACTTGAATCAGTCAGTCATTAAATACACATGGTGGGTTGAGGGGTTGACATTGTTGAAAAATCCTGATGTAGCAACGGTTTAGGTAGATGTGTCCTCCATTTAACCAAACTGGAAAAAGAAATTTCCAGGTCCAGATGCTGAAAAAGAACACCATAAAAGTTTAAAAGGCATTTTAGTGTCTTAAATATAAAAATAAATGCACATATTATTAGTAGAGGGGCATATTTTTCCACAAATTATCGATCTATTACCTTCAAAACTAAAACCACCCGGACCTCCAAAGAATGCTTTGAATATGTTGTTGGCATCGAAATCTGGGAGAGAAAATACAAAAAACCTTCGAGTTTGGCTTAGATTTTTCACACATCTCATCGTTAAACAGTAAACTTTTCTGAACCGAGGGACCCCCTAGACCAAAACTTGCCTTGATACTGACCTCCCATGTTCATGCCATCATCCTCAAGATCCTGTCCACTGTCATAGCGAGACTTCTTCTTTGGGTCTGAGAGCACGCTGAAAGCTTCACCAACTTCCTTAAACTTTTTCTCCTCTTCCTTTTGAACCTCAGGACTGGCTCCACTGTGACGGTCTAAAAAGAAAGGAAAAAAGGGAAGGGAAGGGAAGACCCTGCCAAATTCAATGTTGAATTTTCCAACATGATCTCTTTTTGTGTGCATGTGTATGAGATATCAGAATGTTGTTATTTTTCTAATAGCAGGCAAAAATCAGGGACCTGGATGATGTAAAAGTGCCCGTTTGCGGTAAGCTTTCTTGATCTCATCCTCTGTGGCGTTCTTATCAATACCGAGCACCTTGTAGTAATCTTTTCGCTTGCTTTTCTTCAACTCCAGCTGAGCAGTTTTGAGAAGGTGTTTATGTTC
>JAPMNP010710555.1:0-12430 GCA_029874935.1 Atherina boyeri
CATGAGGCAGGTGTGTGGCAGTCAGTAAAATAAGACCAGGTACGGAAAAGCAAAGGAGGTAAAACTAAACAGAGCCCATGAGAGTGAAGCTAACCAAGGTGAAATGAAGAAACAGTGTAAAAATGAATTATAAAAGAGATGGACTAGAATCCCAAATATGAAGATAAAAAGGTTGCTAAATCAAGAAACAAAAAACGCAGCAAAAAGCATACAAATATATCAGACAAGGAACCTTAAAGTCCATATACTGTATAACAAAACCCACTTATCATGAATATGGTTAAACATATTTTCAGGAGTTTATTCCCAAACTGGGTTCCAGCTAAACAATGGCAATGCAAAGACAGCATGACCAAGACACACTCCAATTATTAGTAGACACGTTCGGGCCAAATCCGGGCTACTTTAGGCACTTACAGCTCAGCCACGGCATTGGCAGGTGTTGTTTGGGCCAGATGTGGTCCAGTTTTTAGTTGCAATTTGGACGTGAGGTTATGCCAAGTATCATCTAGGCCAGAAATGTTCCAAATACGAGGAGTGAGTCTGGACCATTGACTGTTAAATGTAATGGACACAGCTTCCGCCTTGTTTGTTTAAAATAGAATTGAAGCCAAATAGGAAGTTCCCACTACTATCATCTTGGCAGGGTCACACGTCTCGTCACTTCCGGAAAATGCAAAAATGGGCAAAGATGTGGATCTGAGAGGGGGGCTGTGAGCGGGAAATCGGATGATTGACACCTAGCTGCCGGTAGCTAAGAACTAACAGAAGATAACAGACATAGACAAGCTAAAGCGTACATGCGAGTATTATCAAGCTAAAAACCACGGTTGTGCTTCTCAGCACCCCTCTGCCTCTCCTTGCCGCCTGATTTAGCCACAAATTTAAAAGCGCTTGGCTAGCCTTCATGCATCTGTCACCTGTCAATCAATAGGACATGCCCCTAATTTGACACAATTTAAAAATTAAACAACATCTAAACGGATGAGTTATAAAAAAAATTCACCCCCCTTGCAGTTGTCACGAAGGTAAACCTGACCTATTAAAGCTAAAATGGATTTTTGTACCAGGCTGTAAACACGTTTATTTCTGCTGTGAAGTTGGCCTGTTTGGAACTGCAGTTTTTAGCACTTCCACATAGGCTTCAACTTTCACTGCCGGAAGTTGCTATTAGGCCTGGACATAGATTGGGGAAATCTTTTGTGGGCCATATGTGGTGGTCATCAGGCTGAGTTTTGGCAGCCATACACACATATACTGTAAGTCAGGGTCACATATTAGCCAGACAAAACTGCAGATGTGGGCCATATTCAGGGCCAAACATTGTTTGTTATCTAGGATGGCATGTTCAAATGAATTGCATCCCTGGTAGCTCTAAATCTTGGTTGACATGACATCTACATTTCCTGTCAGAATTTTCAAGCTTCACAGCATGTCCTCAAAGCTGACCCACTGGACCCAAGAGCACTTATAGAGTTCTCACACTAACTCAAACATTGCTGTTCCAATAAACAAGGAAATCTTATTAAGACCTCTTCATCTTTTTTTTTTCATGATATAGTTGAGCTAAGACATGTTCGTTTTATTCAAATTAAGGGTGCAGCGGATTTACTGTTATGTGTCACCAGGAAAGTCTCTAGTTGATGTCATCAAAACTGTTTTCTCTCATTTTAGTCTGGTTTTCATTTATTCCTGATTCAGTCTGTTCATTTCTCTGAATTTCTCCTGTTTTTGTTAAAAACTTGTATATTTGCTCCCTGGTTTCCTTTTTTCTCTGCTGTTTATTTATGATGTTTGTGACCAACTTTCCAGTCTTTATCACTTCTGTTATTTCTTGGAAGTGTATGACTTCACTTTATTTCCCATTTTTTGCCTCACCCACGCTCACGATGTTTAGCTTCTGAATGTTTGACATTTGCTTTGTTACTGGATTCTGCCTTTGCCAAAACATTTATCTCTGTGGTTTTCCTCTAACAGATTTCCTGGTTTTGATCCGCACTTCTTTCTGTAAACCTTACTTTTTGGATTTTACTTTGTTGTGTCCATCCATTCTGTCAACCATCACAGTTTCCTGTAGCTCCTGTCTCCTAGCCAAATCACAGCGAGAACTTGTGACTAAGGTGTTATGACTTAGTCTTATCAAAGTATTGTGTAGTCTGAACTCAGCATGTTGTGTATCAACGCAATTTCCTGAAAAGTGATGACATGTCTGTGTTAGAAAGTTTGGCAGAAAGCAAATACTTTGAGTCACATGACTATTTTATAAGCAAATACTCAAATTGGAAGTATATCACTGCTGGTTATCATTCAGTTTGAATTTAAATGGCATCATATCAGTGAATATCTCCTCTTAAAGATTTGTTAGTCTTGTAGTCGATTATCGAATCTGGCATCTGTGCATTTCATAACTGCGTTCGAGTTGCAAATCCTTGTCAGTGTAATCTGAAAGCATTGATAATTCGTCTTGTTTATCAACCCATTTATGCCTGGTGTTGTGGAGAGCTCATTCACTTGGCTGTCCAACTTCTTCCTCTGTGCTAGTGAGGACATGTACTCAATCTTATATTCCACTTCTTTCTGAATCTTTGTTAAGTTGCTTTGCCCCTTTAGATCTTTTTGTCACATCTGGTTTAATCTCCATAATAAACATTTAGCTTTCTGTGTTCAGTGTTACAAGCACTCTGGTATCACATTATTTTGATAACTTATTTCATGACTTAATTATTTTTGTGTTGTTTTTCTTAATGATTTCAGTTTAGATTTTTGTGTAATGTGCAGCTTTGGTTCATGTTTTTTTGCATTTAAACGGATGCAATAAATAGATTATTAACATGATTAATGTCGTAGCCTGCAGGTCGGTGTGAGATGGTGGACACATCCTCAGTACTTCATGCTGTGTAAAGTCACCTGTGTCTCACAGAAACCTTTATTTATAGTTATAGTATGAACATTTTTATTTCCTGCAGGAGCCCAGCACCAAGCGCAGTAAGCCTGTGTCCAGGGTGACGTCTCTGGTGAGCCTTTTGCCACCCGTCAAGACCACACCGCTGAAGCGGATTGGTCAGACACTGCAGGTGAGCCATCAATCAGATGTTTCTAGAAGTTGTAAAGAAAGAGGGGCTGTTTCATTTTCTCTGTTATACAGTGTATTTAGTATCACTGAGCAAAAAAATTCTAATCTTATTGGTTAAACATTTTGACCCGCAGTTTAATGATATTGGTCTTCGTTTGTTTAATTGAGTTTCCCAGTATGCTGTCAAGTTAAAATGGCTTTTTGCAAATATAACATGATGCCACAGTTACTTAGATTACCCACAGGGAGCCAGAATTCATAATATTTAAACTGCAAAGTATGAAATCTTTTTTTGAAACACTATAATGCTAATCTCCAATCAGATTTTATCCTCTGTGAGATCCACCTTGCAATTAGTTGTTTCCCTATTCCCTTGGAGTTTGCAATAGTTCTGAGAGAGTGTCATGTTGATCCAAGCTGTGGTAGTGCTCCAGTTGTTAATCTTGAAAAAATAAATGAATAAGGGAACGTCCATGAGCAGGGCTGACATAGTAGATCTCTGCTACAGATGCTTAAAAAAATGGCAGATTGACAGCAAGCTGTAAGAATATTTTGAATGTCATGTTATGCATGTCGCTACATGTCATAACAGTATGTATCTCTGCAGCGCTCCATCAGTTTTCGTAATGAGAATCGGGCAGAGAGAGCTGCTCCTCCTCCTCTTCCTCCTTCTTCCTCAACCATGAAGGCACGAATTACCTCCGCAACAGTCTCCAGCCCCTCATCCTCCGTGACTGCATCAAGGGTTTCCACAGCAACAGCTCAGTCCTCCAAGCGGCGTGACAGCAAGTTGTGGAGTGAAACGTTTGACGTCCGACTGGGAGCGACGCAAACTCTGAGCCCAAAGGAGATCAAACGGCAAGAGGTGAAAAACACACAGCTACTGTACCAAACCTCTTTAGTTATTTGATCATCATTGTGGTGTCTGTAGACAACTGAGTCATTTAAAATGCTTTGCAATACAAAACAATTACCAACAACGGACAAAGACGAGGGGTTTCTGTAGTGTTTAAAGTTTGTTAATGATGATGCATTTTATTTAAAAGTGCCTTTCAAAACACACAAGGACACTGTACAATGAAAAAAAAGAGCAATAAGAAATATTGAATATTAAATGAAAAGCACAAATAACAGAAAATGTTAAACCCACATTTTAAATCTAGCAAAGACAAACTACATGTATCTGTTTTTGTCTGTTTAATAAAATTCCCCGGTTGGTTTATTTTCCTCTGCAGGCTATTTTTGAGTTGGCTCAGGGAGAGCAGGACTTGGTGGAGGATCTTAAATTGGCCAAGAAGGTAAACAAAAGCTATTTTAAGAATCAGACTTTCCTCATACATTTCTATTTATGCTCAGTATTCTCATGTTTGTGTTTGTGTATGACGCAGGCTTACCATGACCCAATGCTGAAGCTGTGCATCATGACTGAGCAGGAACTGAACCAAATCTTTGGCACCTTGGATTCACTGATACCACTTCATGAAGGTAGGAGATGGCGTCTGACGGAAGTGTAAAAACTTTCATCATCAGTTGGGCATTCTCCTCATGCATTTCAGGTGTCTTAGTATTACTAGCTGCACCTAAAACACTTCATATTCCTCTCTGACTTTTTAAAAATGGTCTCCCCTCAGACCTGCTAAGTCGCCTCCGAGATGCAAGAAAACCTGATGGGTCTACAGAACACGTGGGGCACATCTTGACTGATTGGGTGAGTGTTTTTCTGACCAACCATATTGGTTGTTTCTCTGCGGTCAAACACTCTGTGGTAACCGTGTGTCTGTCTCTGTGTCCATGCAGCTGCCCTGCCTCTCCTCCTACACTCCGTACTGCAGTAACCAGGTGAAAGCCAAGGCCTTGTTGGACCAGAAGAAGCAGGATCGGCGTGTTCAGGACTTTTTGCAGCGCTGTCTTCAGTCACCTTTTAGCAGGAAGTTGGACCTGTGGAACTTCCTGGATATCCCCCGCAGCCGGCTGGTGAAATACCCGCTGTTGCTCAGAGAGATCCTGAAGCATACACCCAACGACCACCCAGACCGGCAGCACCTGGATGAGGCGGTAAGGAAAACTAGGATCACTCCACCTTGTCAGGAGAGAAAAGGGGGTTCCAGTCTTTGACAATATGAAAAAAAAAATCACTCTTTTCTGCCTTTTCTTCTTATTAGATAAGCAACCTTGATAAAAAGTAATTCTTTATATTATAATTTATACTTATCATTATACAATGTAGTTTCTGCATAACACTATGACATGATTGTATTAGACAGGGTATCTAAAGCACTTTCTGTCCAATATTATCTGTAATTTTAGTTTTACATGCCACAAATTAGTGTCAGTGTAATCACAACATGATTGATGCAGTCAACTTTTCCTAAAGTAAAAAACTAAAAGAAAGTTGTTCCCCCCATCTTTTCTGAACCCCATGCCATTTTCCAATGAGGTTAAAGGTGATAGATAGAACTTTCGTTCCTCCCGGTCAGTAGTCGGATTAGCAAACAATCTGGCATCCCGTGCACTCCACGTCTTATGACATCAACGGCCTGAGGCTGTTGGCTGAGAGACACTTTCTGTTGAGGGGGGTGAGGCAACCAAAAATAACTTTTTAACGTTTTTAGGATCCATAAAAATGTATAAAAATCTAATTTTTGGACAAAATTTTTATTGTTCTCCAAAATTAATACTTTCTGTGGGTGTATTAAAAAATATCATTTTTTTATGAAAAAGTTCTATAAATCACCTTTAAAGAAAAAAAAAGTTTTCTTTTTAATTTATTTTGATGGTATGAGATGGTTCAGATTTCTGTGTTGTGAGCATTTTTCTGGATGAATATGGGTGAATTTAGATATATGTATGATGTCATCAGCAGAGTTAGGTAGGATAATGAGTATTTATCAAAATGTACATGTTTTGAGAATAAAATTGCATCAGATTTTGTTTTGCTAAGAGATATCTGTATGTGCTACTGAGGAACAGAGGGGCCTCAGGAAGCAATGTCTGCTAGTGGGCGAAAACCACATGAGGCAGGCACAGGAAGTGACTTTTCATTGTTCTGTCTCATTTCTCAACCGGCTCTGGCAAAGTTAAAATGACATGTTCTGTCTAAATGATGTGACTGCCATATGGGGTTATATTTAAAAGACCTTGATAAACAGGCCCACAGTACAAATACTCTTCAAACAAAACCTCAGGAAAGTAATGTAGGGAATTAATGCAAAATATTCTGTCTCTGGAAAATGACACATTTGTATTTCGGTTGATCAGTGTTATGTTTTTTTTTGGTGGTATTTTTGTATTATGGAACTTTGTGCATCCCGAAGTTTAACTATTCTCTTTTCAAAAACTCTGCATATTATTCTCCTCCTTCATTTTATATTCATCCATCCAAGATAGTTTGTGTTTTTTATTCAGGTTTTGAGAGTTGTAAAGACATTTGTTGTTCATGCTCAGTCAGAATGGTCATTAAAAGTTGTGCAACAGCTTGTTGTTGAGTCTCACTAAGAAAAAAGGGAGCAGGCAGCTGTAGTCAGATTACTTCGCTCTGTGGATCTAATCTTTAAGGTTGCACTTCATAATGAGACATCACATGAGGAAAAAAGAGTTGTAATTGAAAAGTGTGTCTGCTCCACAGATGCTGATGGTTCAGAGCGTGGTGGCAGACATCAACAGGCAGACCGGAGAGTCTGAGTGTCAGTACTACAAAGACCGTCTGCTGTACGCCGAGGACGGACAGAGGGATGAACTCATTGATCAGTCCAAGACCCTCAGCTGCCATGGAGAGCTGAAGAACAACAGAGGACTCGTCAGTAGACATTCACAGTTTTATCCACCCTCCTGTCTTATAGTTAAACACAGTTTTTCTGTTTAGCAGATAGATCCAGTAGTGTGTGCTCCATAAACAAAACAACTGAATGTGTTGGAAGATCTTGAAGAAGATTAAATGTTGGCCAGGTTGAAATATACAGACTTAAATAACTCAAACTTTAGTCAGTATCAAAATGTCAGCCAATTGCAAGTGAACTTTTTTGCAATGTTATTGGCTCAAGATTAAATACAGGTGCTTTTCAATATGTTAGAATATCCTCAAAAAGTTGATTTAATACAGCAATCCAATTTTCACAAAGAAACTCGAAGATTCATTACACGCAACAGTAAAGTGCATAAAATAACTGAAACTGTTATGTGTGGTAGGTAAATAAATAAAAGCTAATTTTTACCAAGTAGAAAAATAATAATGACTCCTGTTTCCTCTTTCTCTTTTTTTCCCCCCAGAAACTCCACATTTTTCTGTTCCAGGATATCCTGGTCATCACCAGGTCCGTCTCGCTGAACAACCAGACGGTCAGCTACCAGCTCTGCCGCCAGCCAATCCCCATACGTCAGCTGGACCTGGAGGACCTATCAGATGGCGAAATGAGAGTAGGCGGGTCCATCAGAGGAGCTTTCAGCAACAACGAGCGGAGTTAGTACTTCACAAACACTGCAGATACCATAACAACACGCGCAGTTTTTAACATTTTTAAAGAACAGAAAGTCTCGCACATTGCACATACTTGTTTTTATTTTTTATCTTTTTAATTTTTCTTTTCTGACTGATGATAAAACTATATTTTATTAACATGACTAAAGCCCCCCCACACCAAACCAAATTCATGAAGAATGATTTCCCCAGTTCATTGTGGTACATACTGACTGGTCTGAACAAAATGTTTAATCTCAACCCAATTATGTGCTTTTCAGATGAGCAGATGAGCAGACTCTGACTCAGAGTCTGCAAATCTGCTAGCATCAATGCTAGACCTCACTGATGGTTTTTTTCTGGTTGAATGGGAGAAAATCCTTCCAGCTAAGAGGGTTTACATGGGGTGGATAGACAAAAACAAAGAGTGTAGCCTGCCATGAATAGCAGATTATATGCATTATCCAGGTGTCCATAGTTTTTTTGTCATGTTGTGTATTTTCAACTTTTCTGCTGATTTTAGTGTGAACATGCAGTATTCTCAAAATGTAACTTAATTTAGCTTCAATAGTTTGGGATTACTTTCCTACTTTAAAAACACGTGAACACACATGTATGTTAGCAGCTACTAAATATCATTGTCTTGCAGATTGAGGTTTGATCCTAATTGATTTTGCTGCTTTTTAGACAAAGTTTACCATAGTCTTGTTTGTCTCAAAATCAATAGATGCAGATGTATTACTTTGACGCTAATAACCATGTACTGTCTCTCTCTTGCTTTGTCCACCTCACAGCAAAGAACTTCTTCCGGGTCTCATACCGTTCAGGAGGACAGCTGCAGACCCACTACTTTCAGGCCAGCGATGCCTTCAACAAGCAGCAGTGGATCAACTGCATCAGGCAAGCCAAAGAAGCAGCAGCTCTGACTGAAGGCCACCCGCCGCACACAGGACAGAGTCTGGAGCCGGCACTCAGAGGACGGATAGGGCCACTTGATGAGACAGGTCCGGGTTCGGGCAGTGAGTTGGCGCTTGAAAACGAGAAGGGAATGTGGGGGGAGACGGACACAGGTCTGAGTTTGGAAGAAGAGGCAGGTCTGAGCAGAGGGGAAGATCTTGGTTTAGATGAGAAGGATGGCGCGACTAAAGAGCTAAAAGCAGGTCGGGAGGTGGACGCAGGTTTGGTTGTGGACGGTGAGACGTGTTTGGAATTAGGTGGAGGATCGGCGATGGACGGTGAGACAAAGACAGGGGTGGAGATAGAGACGAGGCACAGTGTTTTTGTGCAGATGGGGGCACAACCAGGAACCAATGCAGAATGGAGGATGGATGGAGAAGGAGAGACTCTCATCACAGCTGACAATGATGATGCCTCAACTTCCCTCTTCTCCTCAAACGCTCCCGCACAACAGGAGGAGGAGGAGGAGGAGGTGATGGATCAGAAGCACAGTGGTTCCAAGGTGGAAGAAGAGGTTGACATGGACACTGGTGAGATTGACTCACTACAGTGTGAGGAGCTGACCCACAGGTGCTGATACCAGGAGCAGATAAACATAAGACTGAAAAAAAGGACCCTGCAACCAATCAAACGGAAGTTAGCCATCTCTAAACACAACATCAACAAATTCCGGTCGATGCTATCTATGGGTGTGTGTTGAATTACAGTCCTCACGTGTAGTCACATGATCAACCAGCAGTGACATAATGACTGTTAAGGCATGCTGCATGCTCGTGTATGACTCAGAAACACAAGACTCAACTGTGACTTCCTTGAATGACATTTGCATTATCCAAACAGGTTTTCTAGGTTCTGGATTTTCCTTCACGTCATACGATCCTGAAAATATCCATCAATGTGCTTCCCCTGCTTTCTTCAACCTCATGCACCTCCTCTGCTCACCACATCAGAATGACACAAATAACTGGTTCTTCCAGGCGACTGGAAAGAACAATAAACTTTATTTACAAATTACATAGCACTTTTCTGATCAAGTTTTACAAAGTGCTTCACACAGCAGCAGAAAAAAAAGTAAAATCAAGTAAAAACAGAAGCAGTACAACACTAGAAATGTAATTGTAGGGCCGCAATTTCAATTAATAGATAAAATCAGAAGTTTCCAGTAAAATCAGGATGAGTAGAGAGTTAAAGGAAGACACAGACTCTGCTGACCTTATCTCCTCAGGCAGCTCCTTCCAGAGTTTAGGGGCTCTGATCACTAATGCTCTGTCACCTTTGGTCTTAGATTTAGTGTCTGGGACAAGCAAAAGTCTCCTGAGAGGATCTTAGACTTTATACAACCACATACGGTTCTAAAAGGTCTCATGAATGAGATAGTGAAAGACCACGAAGGGTTTTAAAGTAAATAGTGATAATTTAAAACCAATTCTAAAACATACTGGGAACCAATGCAGAGAGGTTAAATCAGGAATTATGTTTTTTCTATTCATGGTTCTATTTAAAAGCCTGCAAGCTGAGTTCTGGACAATCTGTAGACGATTAATGGATTTTTGGTTGCTTGGGGAGGTAAAATCGTGCAAAATGGTCTCTGTGTCTTTGAAAGAGAGAGACAGGTTTGAAACCTTTGGGGAATAAAATTGATCATAAAAAGAATAAATTTAACTTTTCTGTCAGTTTTTGTAAAAGTTGTCTATTGGGTAGTTGTCTTTTTTTTTGCTTCAGTACCTCAATTGGGAAACATTACTACCAGTCTTTAGTGGTGTCGGTATCTCTAGATCTCATAAAAAAACATATAATGCTCTTGTACAGGTTTAATTTCACTTTATTAAATCTCAAAAAGTGATAAACAGGAGACTGCCAAAAATTATGGAGGCCAGTGGAATAGTTGCGAAGCGGTGATTTAGCTCGACTACAACAGAAAACGTTTTGCAATTGGGAAAATTTACATATGACCAAGGGACAACTTCCTCTCTTGAAAGAGAAGCTGTTTACACTCAGTGTTCAGATTACACTCTGAGATATACTGTGCTGCTTCACAGTTTCTCTTCGAGTATATATGCTGAAAATGTTGACATTTTCTTGTAGAAAATGGAAGAAGGAAAAAAAACTATTTACAGATAATATTGATACAAAGTATCGCGCCACAGTCATTGTGTTTTTTTCAGACATTGTCTTAAGGACTGTTAAGAGTTTCTTTTTGGTCAGCAGATGAGAAAAACATTCCAACATTTTCCATCTTGCATCCATGTAACTGATCATTTCAAAGCTCCTGTGTACACTCTCCTCTGTCTTGACACAAATGGTATGCCTTTGTGGCCATAATGTCGGCCAGGGTTGGTCCTGTGACTGATGACTGCGATGGCACCGACTCTATAACTGCTGTAACCACACATCAGGAAACTGTGGAAACTACTGGACTGTATACCATAGAAACATTCATCTCTATATGTTGTAACTGGCATGTTGATAACATGTTGAGGTCCCTCTGAGTTACAAACCCCCATGGAATAACTCCCAATCATATAATGATACAGCTCTTCAAGGCATAGATTATATCTAGTTGCTAATGATTTGGCACTGATTGGGTTTGAACAGTGGACAATATGCCCAAATCCCTTAATTTGCTTTTTTCTATTGTACACTTGTTAGCCTGTGAAAGTGTCCTTCATGTAGACTTAGCCTACTGTCAATTGAATACAATGAAACTCATTGCATCGATCCCTTGCTAATGATACACTGAAAACAGAAACGGAGAATTAAAGAGAATGAGAGTATTTGCCATTTTACAAACCACCTTTGTTGCAGAGATTTGCTAAATCCAGCAAAAGGCATGCCAATCAGTGTTGATCTGGAAGCCTTCTACATCCTCTGACACTATTATCTCAAACTAGTATCCAGCTTTAATTCTTTTTTTTTCTTTTGAGTCAATAAAAAAGATTTCCTCTTCTTTAGCAAGTATTCTATCTTGTTGATTTTTAACATTTAAATTGTGCATGTAAACACTGGAGAAATAGACCATTTCCATCTGTTAAAGCACTTTAAATGCAACTGAATTTTTTCAGTGCATTTTCAGTTTTGATCACCTATCCTGACCGTTTTGCTTCACTATTCTGTAATACTGAAGCCGCTTGCAGCTGCTGTAAGTGTAGCTAAAAAGTCTTAAAGAAAGAGCCTGTTGTGTATTTTCTGTATGTATGTAAAGACTGTATATGAAGTATATGTTTATATGAATGTTGAAACAAAACCAGTTGTGTTTGTTATATGTGCCCACTTATTACTCATGAAATATAATTTCAAGTCAGTAAGATCTGAGATTGCTATTGCCATCAACAACTAAGGATTAAAATCTACTGAACCCACCAATTAGAAAAATGAAATAAAATAAAAAGGCATTTGCAAAATTCAGAATGATTCATCAAAACAGAATCTGGACATCATTTTTTGTCTTGTGTAAAAATGAAAAGGTGATATTATGTTTAAGTATTGAGGTCTTTGCACTGTCACTTAACCAAAGAATTAATAAACTGTATTATAAAGATGTGTTGCTAAATGCATTTTTACTGCTGGTCACAAAAATGTTGTGATGAGAAGACAAAATGAAGAATATGACACAAGCTGAATTGCATGTTATAAGCACAAGTTCATTTATATATATGACCTGATCCGAGGCAGAGATGAGCCCTGTGGAGACAGATTTAAATGATTCTATTGATTTTGCTAATATATACAGTCATGGAAAGAATTATTAGACCACCCCTGTTTTCTTCCATTTCTTTCATTCTAATGCCTGGTACCACTATAAGGTATATTACCGGAATAATACAATGAACACCACAAAAATGCAACTGATTAAATCCTTTATGTCCTATTTGACATGTTTAAGCTGAATTGTATACCCAGGGTATATAAGAGGCCATTTTATGTCATAAGCAGCAATGCACATGCAA
>JAPMNP010710581.1:0-18340 GCA_029874935.1 Atherina boyeri
GTGTATGTGTGTGTGTGTGTGTGTGTGTGTGTGTGTGTGTGTGTGTGTGTAACAATCCCTTGCATTTATTCACAGAAATTAATTTGTAAACGTTTTTCCTCACCAGCCTTTCACAGAGTGAAGCTCACCCCATCTACTGTAAGTGATCAAATATTTCTATAAATGTTCCACCAGGTCCATCTATGGCAAGACTTTTTCCCCCTTTCTCTTAATGTATTAGCATTGAATTGAAAATAATCGTTTATTTTTGTGAAAAAAAAAGGAATCTCACTTTAAACAATTTGCCAACTTAATATGCCAACTACCTTTATGTAAAACATGTAAAACAGTACCAGCGGAAAGTGCTAATGTATTTCAAAAGATTTGTTACATATTTTCCAGCTTTCAGTCTCTTACTACAGTTCTTACTTTAGCTCTTCCCCAATTTTACTGCTTATCTTTTTCAGCCGCTTTTTCCATTCGGGTGAGCAGATTGTTGCCTGCACCAAAACTTCAAAGACACACTTAAATATGCTTGCCGGCATTTTCGAGTATCACTTAATCATTTCCCTGGTATGAGCATACCACATTCTCACAATTCAGCGCACAATTCAGCACCAATTTCCTGTCAGAAAACTGAGATTGTAATAGTCAAATTGCACTGGAGCTATGGGAGGGTTACAGATATCTACCAATGAGGTTTATGCAGATATGTCTGCTAACCAATCAGCTGGAGGACAGGGCAGGTTTCACTTCCTCATACATGCAATACTAGAAGTCTCCAGGAGTGTCTCTGCAACAGTAACTCCCCATTCAATATTGATGACTTGTGTCTAAACACAGAGAGGGTGCTGCTTTACACAGACTCGCACACACGAGCAAAAACACATCTGCTCTGTGACTTCATCTGTTCTGCTATCTGCAGAGCAGATGCAGGGGCCTGCCAGGCAATTAGCTGCCTGCGATGATTTGCTTTGAGTCCTCCGTGGAGCTAAGCAGCTGGTTTCATCTGGGTATGGTGGACAGTGACAAAATGTGTGAACAAGAACATCAAAAAAGTACTCTATTGGTTCACATGTCAGTAGATGTTAGTCTATTTATACACATGTGACCGTGCGTGCATGTGTGTGCGTGCGTGCGTGTGTGGGTGTGTGTGTGTGTGCAAATGAATTAAGAAAAAAGTTAAAATATAAAAAGAAGAGTGCCAATATCTTCTCCTCTTATTATACATTTGAAAGTACACAGTGTAATTGACTTTCAATTAGTTTTGGATGCTTCCATTTTTATGTAGAAGATGGTGTATCCTGGTGATTTACACTTAAGATTATAAAGCAAACCAACTAAATGTATAGTGAAGTGTAATTACATGCCGTCCACTGGACAAAATCCTTTTTACAAAATATTCCCAATGTGTTCAAAGGACTATTTTTGTTGTACAAATACTGCAATCTATCAACGGAACAGTTCATGTGTTTGGAAAAGGAGATTCAGAAAAATAATAAATTTCTGAAAAATAAGAAGACAAACAAAGGCACAAAGGGGGGAAAAAAAAGAAGGTGTGTGGCTTCTCATGAGCTGGCACAGATTTGCACAGCCACGGACACACATGAGGAGATCACTGTGGAGTCTTGGAGGCTTAGATCAAAGAAGTCTTTGACAAGCTCCTGATCCTTTCTCCAATCAGTACAAACAAGGGAGAAACTTTTCAGCAACTGCAGATAATTCTGAGAGCTTTTTGTAGATATACAAAGTAATGGCTGAATGACTGAGTGGCAATCGGTTAGTTCTTGTCATCAGATTCATATACACACACTTATGAGATCGCTGAACTATTTGTAGAAAAAAAAAGAAAAAGAAAAACAGAAGGAGCCAATCAAGATAAAAATGCTTAAACCTCAGCTCCCAATATTGTTCCAGAAGTGTACTGATCCCGCTTCTGTTTTCCACCATAAAAACTGTGGTGGGCACTTTGCCACATATGCACACAGAAATGTACATACTGTATACACAAGGTAATGATCCTATCCTGAGATATGACTGACTTTTCCACATCAGCTGCCAGCATGGATTTTCTAAAATCCAATTCACTGTATCCACTCCATTTAACATTATACAAATGGACTCAGCTGTTCAGGAACAGGAGGTCCAACATCTAGACCAGAACTGAATCATAACATATTCTAAAAGTGTGACTTTTTGCTGCCATATATGTCATTAAGCTGCAGTTAGCATGTCCTTCATAATATTTGGACACTTGCTCTCCAAGTAGTGCAGATTAATCTCTCTGGGGCCATGAGCCTGATAATAAACAGTCGCCGAAATCAAACAGCCCGACATTTTTTCTCACTTATTTCATCTTCTTCTAAATTCCAAGGCCACATTAGGATAACGGCTGCTTTCCTCCATCGTGTGCCGACTGAAGAAATGCCAAATCTCATTTCCCGATGAATCAAGTTTTGTCAGGCCAGGTGTTAATGGCCCTACTCGTCTCTATGCATGTACTTTTAGTTCTAGTGAGAACATCCTACTGCACTTTCAAAACCAAGTGTCATAACATATCAGAAATGTTTCCTCGTCGAGGATGACTTGATCCGACACTTAACCCCTTCACTGACCCAAAAGTTATTTTAACTGTCCAGGAAGTTAAGATTAACAACAACAACAACAACAAAAAATTCAAGTGTGTTCAGTGCTCAGTCTGAAATCATTCAAGAACTTTACCTGACTCCTTTCTGCCTTCGTCCTACATAAAAACACATTCCTTTTGCAATCTAAAACAAAACCAGTAAGTGTTAACATTTTTCAGTGATGAACTAATACTGACCTACAGTCTTTTTCACACCAAACTAAATAAAGTCATGAAACGCAACCATGAGTTTCTTTATACTCATCCATCTCTCATCTCCACTAGAGGAAAAGGCTTCGTGACAAAGTCCAGTATGTGGCAACTATGAAGAGAGGAGTCATTCATTTTTCTTTCAAATTTATGAAGTTCCTACAGACTCCTTTGCATAGTTGGCTTATTCATATCAGTGAGTAAGTTTTTGGAAATCATGACTGAATCAATATGCTGCCTTACTGAAAATAATTTTGAAACAAATATCAACGTTTAATATGTAGTCAAACTTTTTATTTTCCTTTTCTTTTTTTTTTTAGGAAAACGTTTTTAGAAAAATCTTGTTTTAATTAAAGCTTAGAACCCCTGGAAAAATATCTCCTTTAAACAAATGGCAGGAAAAAAAAAACCTTTGGACCATTTCTTGTTATGCATACTGTATGTGCAGGCCTCATTGTCACACAGCAGAAGTCACACTGGAAAACCTAAATGGAGATGAGATTTTTTTGCATTTTCTATTTACTTAACATTAATAAAGAGCAACTTTTCCTATTTAGTGATGATGAAATTAACATTTTTAAAACCAAAAATTTGCTCCAAGTTTCTCCAAATGACAAAGAAAATTGATGGCAGAAAACCCAATCACTTGACGGAATTCCCTGGAACAGACAAGATTTGGGATGCACAAGGAAGTATAGCAAGCAGCCAACGCTGAGACAGACTGTAATCATATGAAGCTTTCCCTGTAGGTTTTTATTTTTCCACCATTCTTACATGTGTAAGTATGTCTCACACCACTGCCCCTTGTCTGTGGAAGGATGTAATGGCTTATTCAGATCTCCAACATGAAGTTTGGCTGACATGAGGGACTTCAATTACAAACTGGAGAAGACACCTGGTTGAATTATTCAGCACAGACAAGGTTAATGGCGATAAACCCACGGGCAAATTAACGTGTGTGTGTTTGTGTGTGTGTGTTTGTGTCTGCAAAAAAGAGTGAACGAGGGAAAGCTGCGGTCAAACGTCATTTAAACTCAACGGAGTAGGCTATTTATTAAATTACTCCGAAACGCTCAATAAAATGCCAAATCCTTTGTTTACTTTTTTTAAAAAATCAGGTGTATAATATTGTTGGATCAATTTGGTTAAAGCCGATTCTGTAAAGTTTAGCTGCAGGTGCATTCGGCACATTTGACCAAAACGGTGTTTATCAAATACATTCGGCAGAATTTCATATTTACAGTTCAAATAAGATAAGCCACGATTTCACGCGGATGCAATTAAAAAAGTGTATTTCAGAATAAAAAAGCGAAATGGTGGGGATCTAGTTAGAAAATGGAAAATAAACGAATGATTGCTGCTTTCTTTTTAATTTGGAGTTGAAATTAAATAAAGAGACCAGCTGGTAACACCTGCAGCTAGTTGTTTAATTCTCACAATTTAAAAAACACTGAAATCCTTTAAACACACAAGTTTTCCAAATTGAAACAACGCAATTTGCGTCCCAAAGCCGTAAGAAAGATTAAACTTGCAAATGGGGGAAATGTGACCATATCTTAAGTAAAAGTAAAACAAGATATCAAATTAAATATATTTTTAAAAGTTTATAGACAAAAGGCGACAAACTTAGCAGACTGAAGCAGTTCTAAAGTTTATGATTGCAATTTAAAAAAAAAAAATCTTAATCCACAAAACGGACCGGGTGTAATTGCGCGTATGAAACAACACTTGTCCGGAAAACACACTGTTTTACTCTAAGGAGAGAGACTGCACACATTGTCCGTGTAATCCAAAAAGGTTTGCGTTTTCCTGTATGGACCGGAGAGCAGCGGACAGCAGCGGGTAACACCGCGCTTCCAGCCGCTGCTGAGGCGGACTGGAGCTCTGCCGCAGCGCCGTCTCCCTCTGGCTGCTCTGATTGGCTGCCTGCACTGACAGCTCCGCACATGATTGCAGGAGAAGAAGCCCCACCCCCTTTCACTCTTCTAAAGGAACCATTCATAAACTACACAAATTCAGCTCAAAGCTGAGTGTGGAGGAAAAGTGAGCGGGGGCGCAGAGGAGAGAATAGCATCAAGAAGAGATGAGCGCAGCTCACAGACGGTGTTTTTAGCCTTTAGCGTCAACAAGCCAGGACACGGATGGTAACCCAGATCCTGAATATGAATCTTCTTAGCTGCACTGGAAGTGCTTCATGAGTTGGACTGATATTTAGCAAGCTACTACGTTGCATCCCTATCCGTTTCCTCCTCCTAACACTGACGTCCATCCGCTACAAAAAGCAAGGAGAGAGAAAAAAAAAGAAAAAGTTTGATTACACATTTTTCCTGTACGGGAAGCAATTGCCTCTGGCTTTACCGGTAAGCATTGGATCCGTCAACTTACTGCGACTCTCCGGTGTACAGCCCGGACCTCTGCCCTAACATGATAGCGACGCAGGCAAAGCTGGTTTACCAGCTAAATAAATACTACAACGAGAGATGCCAAGCGCGCAAAGCGGCCATTGCGAAGACTATAAGGGAGGTTTGCAAAGTGGTGTCGGATGTCCTGAAAGAGGTGGAAGTGCAGGAGCCCCGGTTTATCAGCTCCCTCAGTGAGATAGATGCGCGTTATGAGGGGATGGAGGTCATCTCCCCGAATGAGTTTGAGGTGGTGCTTTACCTCAACCAGATGGGGGTGTTCAACTTTGTGGATGACGGCTCTTTGCCCGGCTGCGCGGTGCTGAAGCTGAGCGATGGCCGTAAAAGGAGCATGTCGCTGTGGGTCGAGTTCATCACCGCCTCGGGCTACCTTTCGGCCAGAAAGATCCGATCGAGGTTTCAGACTCTGGTTGCGCAGGCCGTGGACAAATGCAGCTACCGTGACGTGGTAAAGATGGTAGCCGACACCAGCGAGGTCAAACTGCGGATCAGGGAGAGGTATGTGGTGCAGATCACCCCCGCGTTCAAGTGCACTGGGATATGGCCCAGAAGTGCAGCCCAGTGGCCCATGCCCCATATCCCCTGGCCTGGTCCTAACCGGGTCGCAGAGGTCAAAGCAGAGGGGTTTAACCTCCTCTCCAAAGAGTGCTACTCCTTAACGGGGAAGCAGAGCTCAGCGGAGAGCGACGCCTGGGTCCTGCAGTTCAGCGAGGCCGAGAACCGGCTGCTGATGGCCGGCTGCAGGAAGAAGAGTCTGTCCATCCTGAAGACTCTGAGGGACCGTCACCTGGAGCTGCCAGGACAGCCGCTCAACAACTACCACATGAAGACTCTGCTGCTGTACGAGTGTGAGAAACACCCCAGAGAGACGGACTGGGACGAGTCTTGCCTCGGAGACCGACTGAATGGGATCCTGCTGCAGCTCATATCCTGTCTGCAGTGCCGCAGATGTCCCCACTACTTCTTGCCAAACTTGGACTTGTTTCAGGGAAAGCCTCACTCAGCCCTGGAGGCTGCTGCGAAGCAGACTTGGAGACTAGCGAGGGAAATCCTCACCAATGCAAAAAGTTTGGACAAATTGTAAACTGGTTTCGTCGAGGCAGCGCCGAGAGACATTTTGGGATACAACTTTAAAAAGACTATTCTCCAAACTGAGAAATGTGAAAAAAAAGAGAGAGAAAAACATCAGTAACGCAACAATACGGCAACGAACCGCGAAAACCTTTCAAAATATGGAGCAATTGGGCCACTGCCACAGAGAAAGTGAAGGTACATTTTCGATAAATGTAATACATTTTGGTTGTCTTCTTTCAATGTTTTCACAAAGTGAAGAAACTTTAATTTAAATATATGCACAAAACCGTTTAAGTGAAAGAATAAATTGTAGCGTGCCAAGTTCATTTTTTTCATGATGTGACTTAAGAAGAAATGTTAATAAAAATGTTGCAAATTAAATTACAACTTGGCCTCTGTTTTGACGTATTTTGACAGCTGAGATGACGAAGAAATATATTAGGGTTATATTTAGTTATTGCCCCATGAAGATAAACAGAACAGCAATTAAATCCTACAGAGGAAAATTTAACTAATGCCAGCATTGGGATATTTAAAAAAAGGTTTTAGTGAAAAAATAAAAAAAAAAATAGATTGTG
Source organism: Atherina boyeri (assembly GCA_029874935.1). Classification (NCBI taxonomy): domain Eukaryota; kingdom Metazoa; phylum Chordata; class Actinopteri; order Atheriniformes; family Atherinidae; genus Atherina; species Atherina boyeri. Next base: position 6,888 of record JAPMNP010710581.1, read on the forward strand.
CCTGACTAACTTCAGGCCCAAAGTTATTTTCACATGCAGTGCGTCACAGGCTCAACAGGAATCCCAAATGAATGTAAATCAACGCGCTCATGTGCAGGCCTGCAAGCATCTTCTGTTTGAACAGCAGCAAAAGCAGAGGCCTACAATAAAAACTTAATCTGATTAATGGATTTACAATCAAGCGTTCGAGATTATGACGCCTCACCTGCCAAGTTTATTCTGGTTGATTCCTTTTCACAAAAAAACATCAAAACAATATGTTTAAGTACACAGGCACACCCACATCAAAACAAATAATTTTTGCGTTTTATGGTGCTCCGCCTGCAAACCACCTGTAGATCAACAGCATTATGTTGTTCATTATTCACCTTTTACTGTTCTTTATTTCTAATCAGAAGAATATATTTTAAAATTCCGAATAAATAAAAACAATTATGGAGTTTCAGTCCGATCAGTCAACGTCTTTATAAAAAGACAATAGGCTATTTACATTAAATTGATCGTCTCTTTTTTTTCTTTTCTTTTTTTTAAAAAAAGCCAGAGACGTTCAAATCATAATAGCCTACTGCTTAAAAATAAAGCAGCAGCAGCCAGCTGTAAATATTCCCCAAATTAAGTTAGAAAATACATAGCAGCATAACTTCAATATCCCCTGACCAAAGATTGCTCTTCCGAAAAAAAAGAAGAAGAAGAAGATAGGTTGTTTAGACAAACCCGGATGCATTACAGTCTTTTATTAAATTCACGTTAATTAAAGTGTGTAACATTTAAAAGCAGTGTTGGAAATGTGTTTCTACTTGTGACAATCTCAAACGTCATCAATGGAGCTTGAGCCCCTTACCTTGGGATCGATGGCCTTGAAGCCGGACTCTTCCTCGTCCACCTCGAAGTAGAGCTCGGAGGCGGTGATGGACAGGGTGCCTTTCACCACCACGGCCGGAGCCACGAGCTGAGCGCTGGTGCTCAGGTTTACAGGGCCTGGAGGACACATACAAGCCGCTCAGAAAAAAAGGAGCAGACGCTCAAATTCATACACACTCATCATGAGGGTGTTTTTTTTTTTAAAGTAAAAGCTTCTATAATTAATTTTTTATTTAAAACCTTAAAATATTTTGCTTAAAAGCTGCAGTGTTATTAAAGCTTAACGTTTTTCCATTTGGACTCATTTACATTTGCGATTACAACTGAGCCTGATATGAACACAGAAGATGACGCAGTGTACCTATCTCGGCCCCAGAAAAACAAAAATAAAAAAATAAATAAAAACACTGCAGCCTAAAACTTTGAAGCACAGACCTAATTGTCAGAATTGACTGTCCGTCAGATGCATTGATTGCGTTCTTTTGGGGGAAGCTCTTTCATCTCTCATCAATCTTAATTTATGCCAGTATGACAATGAGAGTCCGGCTCAGGGGAGCTGTGGGTGGAAGCTCTGCCCAGCCGGCTCTGCACATATGAGGCATTGTATTTGCAGATGTGCGCTGCCGAGCTGCGGGCTTGATTTCCCTGAGCACCATGACACTCGTGCAGACGGATGGAATAAACAGATATATATTCATTCCTATGCCTCTCGTGAACCCCGTGAGTACTGACATGTTATCCGTGGGCTGAAATAACTGTTTTTGTTCTGTTCACTCAAAGACATTCAGTTGCACCTGGAGCAGACAGCTGCTTTAAAATATGAGCTGAACATCTCTGCAACTTATATGCATTTTTTTTTTCGCCGAATGTATATTACCCTATTAAACAGGGCTTAGTGCTTAATCCCAATGTCGTCCAGCTGCATTATTTTAATAGCAGTCTGAGCCCTGTTAGTGCAGCTCCCTCTCTTATAGTTCAGCATAGAAAACGCGGATTACTCGGTGTTTCGCCATTGTTACACTCTGCAATCCCATTAGCGGTCTATATGATATTTAATTAAGACTGAGTTATTTAAATAAGACGTATCAAAAGCAACAAGAGAAGGCAACATGGTGATTTGGATAAAACTCAGTCTGTGTTGTCTTATCAAGCTAAGAGGCTCAAGCAGGGTGGGGAGCTTAAGGTTTTATTCAATGCAAAACCACTTTCTGAAGCAGATAATGCACCATTTTTATTTAAGCAGTATCTTGGGATAAACTGATTAAAAAACAATCATCTGGAGAGTTTACAGTCTATGGTTTATCCTCATTGTTTTGCATGTCAGTGAAATTACCAGCAGTGTAAAACTGGATATAGTGTTTATGATCTTCAAGTGCAAGGTATTTATTAAACCCGTGCTTTTGTTCTTATGGAAGTCTGATTTCAAATAAGCAATAAAAGAATAGTCTTAGGCACACAAAAATACAAACAAAAAGAATTACAGTAAAAAAAAAAAAAGTCAATTAAAATCTAATCATCCGTCATTACTTCAAGAAAAGAAATCTGAAGTATAAATATTTTTAAAAAAACATTTCATGAAGTAAAACAATTACATCCCATTGACCAAAGATTAATAAGGTAAATTAAAATCAAAGAGATGACACTTCTTTGTTTAGTCTGGACAGGAGGAAAACAACACAACAGGATGGGGAGGGGTGGGAATGACTGAGGCAAATGAGGAAGATGAGCCGTTTGGTTACCTGTGAAGTTCTCCAGGTCTTTCTCCTCTAAGGACGACAGAGTGTCGTCGTCTCCGTCAAGGGAAGTCTCACTTTCTGAGTTTTGATTTCCCAGAGCCTGACTCCTGATTGACTGCTTGCCTTTCAGAATATCCTCCTCGGACGCTGGAAGGTGGAAAGGGCTGACTTATTTTACATTTAAAGCAGAATACAGTAGAATGTTGTCAGACATGGATTTGAATTCATTTCATAGTCTTGGAAACAAACATGTTTGACTTTATTGCACTGCAGAGTTTGATGAAACACAGACAATCATATCCAGCACGAAAACAAAAAGGAAAAAAAAAGAAAAAGGGACAATTCAAGATTATCAGCAAAATCACAGATATAGCTAAAATTCAAGTAAAAGTTTAATTTTCAGGAGTCAGTTAATTTATAGCAAATTATCAAATTTGCATACTTTCAATTCAAAGCCACTTAAAATACGTAATGATCTATTTTCTTATTCCAAGAATTGAGTTTATTTTTAATTTCTGTCAATTCAAGGGTGGGAATAAACTAAGTTTTCCAACCCAAAAGGGACACCTTTAATACAGTGTTTGCCTATCACTAAATCTGTTTGCAACATTGATCAGCTCCATTTCTAAACCTTGATTCAACAGGTAGACAGTGCATACCTGCTTGCAGAGGCATTATATACAGCTGGGAAAGCTTAAAATGGGAAAGCATAAGACAAAGGACATAATCCTAAACCCAGCCCTTTGTATGTCTTGCCCTTTTAACATACATGAGAACAAACATCAGTGTATACAGAGATTACAAAGATGAGGGTCTCACACCATTTTGATTTCAACTGAACGTGACTTGAGGTTCCACATGGATTATTTAAGAAAAACGGTAATCTGCAAACATTTACAGAGCCCTGCAGTCCCCAGCGGTGCATGGTAAAGATCCACAGACACAATCCCACAATACCAAGACTGGCTGGCAGGTCTCTCCTATTTGTAAACAGAACTGGCAACACAGTCTGAGCCTTCTCTGCTGGTAATCCAGCCATTTAGTAGAAGTAACAATATTTCGGTGGTGTAAATTGCTGAACGCATATTCAGAAGACGTTTTACTTATCACCTCAGATTGAGGGCAGATCAACTGCACAACTACACCATGTAGCTACACTTTGAAACTGCTGAAGGAGCACGGCTAAAAAATCTCTTGTCATGGAAAATATGCAGCTCGCTGATATTTAGAATGGCCTTCCTGTAATTAAGCCTCCCCAGAGGATTCTTTAGTTAGCAGCACTGAAATTACTACCAGCTCTCCTAATACGTACCACATGCCATTGTATTCGCACCAAGCAAGTGGACAAGGGACTTATTAGATGAGCTTAAAAACAGAGGTGCAATTGAACCTCAATGCATGTGCAGCAGTATCAAGATAGTACCAACATACAGCACTGGGATGCTAAAAATACAACTTATTTAACAAAACCTCGCACAAAAAGGAAACCACAGTGTAATATACACTGAAGTAAAGGAAACAAAAACAATGTGCAGTCAGCATTTTGTTTGGCTAAGTCTTTTACAATAACTAAGAAAACCTATTTTGACAGAAGTTGTGTCACTTATAAACAGACATAATTTAAATGTGGATGTAAATGACAGGCTGTGTGCCAACTTTTCAGTCTGTTACTAAAGTAGATACTGTTTATTTTTTTCTATTTTTCCATTTGACAATCCTGCGGTCTTAATGATGTTGCATTTGTCTGTGTCTGGGGGGTGTGGGGCTAAAGAATCATAAGAAACATGCTAACTCATCAAGCTGCGGTTTAGTTTTAGTGTACACACATTTAGCAGCTGGACCCCAATCATCAAAGTGTGAGAGTATAAGAGAGAAATGTTGGCTGAAAGCATTTCAAATTATACTCATAATGATCATAAACAAATAAAAATTTAAATAAATAAATATAAACTTCAATCTTAATTCAAAACTCTCTAACTGGGTAACATTCAATTACTATAAATTACAGCATAATCTAAATAGATCATATATACATATTGAACAATTTACAATATATAAAAAGGGAGCAGGACTACCAAATCAAAAAAAAAAAAAAATCTACCAAGAAACTTGAGCCTCATCACTCATCATAGAGGGAGCAGAAATGTGAATAAATCCCAACAGGTTACGCTTTTTTCCAAGACACCCCCCACCCCTTTCCCAACTAAAAAGTTCAACTACCTGCTTATACAACTCAAGGCATGCATGGTCACAGCAATTAAATTGTCAGAATTAACAAATTTGTTTTTAACGGGAGCGCAGCCAGGAGTGTGGTCATGAGGCGAGTATTGATTACCAGAACAGAGACATTAGTCTTCAGGTATTTACTCTGCCACCTCTGGTACACGGGCCCCGTACCAGACCAAATCAATCCCCAGAAAAGATGGTTCTTTCCAGCCATAAATACATAGCAGCCTACTCAAACCTACTGGCAGCCACACTCTCTCCTGTGGAAATCATCTTGGCACAGTATGAATGATAACAGTTGTGTATATCTTTAACACAGAAATGCACATTATTCTCACCGTTTCAACAAACATGAAATTTTCTTTCACTCTTTTTAAAATTGAAAATAATTGTATGAAATAAAAATTGTTACAAATCATCATCCAATAAAAACTTTTCATGAGATCTGAAAAGCACTGCCACAAGTAGCCAGCAAATGAGGGTAAGTTCAGACTTGATCTCATACTAAATATTTTCTTAGAGAGTGAGAGTGCATTTTTCCCTCTGCATCCGATGAATATAATTACAGCCAGATATGACCTTTGTGCTCCGTTTGAAAACTCAATCCTGCATTCTCATCTTGAGCTCCACTTCCGTAACAAATGTCGGGTCGACTAAAACAAGACGAAAGGTTACATCAGAAAATGGATGCCGTCAGGCTTCAATGTCAAGAAGTTATTTTAATGATATATTCCCATAGTTTAAGCCAGGAAGCATATCTCACAAGGTACTTGTGCCACAACTGGCCACTGGCTATTTTTATGCATATTTGACTTTGAAACCAAATGTTGTTTGGAAGAACTTGTCCACTTCTGCCACTGATAAGAACAGCTCATCAGCTAAAACGATTTTGAACAAAACTAAAGTCCAGAACGAGTACAGCTCATAGGAAGAGTCATGTCCGCTCTCTGTCATGACCTAGCTGAAGGAAAAACATGGAAGAATTCAAATGGAAAGTAAAATTCAGAGGCTTGCAGTGGAAGAACAGCCACCAGCTGGACTCTAGCCTCGCTGCGCAGCTGCCTCCACGCTGAAGCCATTACTGCAGACCAGAAGTCTCCCAGGATCCTGGGGTCTACAACACTTATTGCTTTTAGATCATATTCTTATTGACTCCCGTCACACCTGCCATTCGTCTTTGGGAAAGATGACACTTTTAAAAGGGGACATTTGCAGGTGACACATTGAGGACGTTTTTGGTCCTAAAGTGGTCATTTTTTGGAGCAGAGTAATTGATTGTGCTGGGTAATGTGGACCCAACATGACAATGATTGAAAAACCTGGTGTGTGTTATATATATCTGCAGACATCAGGAATTACATGTACTTTAGAGGAGAAATGTGACACCTGGTGTTAATGCAGAGACATGTCAGATATTTTACCTATGACTGATACAAATATATAGGTGTGAAAAAGAAAATAGAACATCTTTGAAATCTGAGGTTTTAGCATCATGGAACAAGAAAAAATCATTTGGCCCGTACAAGGACCTAAAATAAGCCAAATATAACTACAAGAAAGGACGTATCATACAGTGTCAAAAACAAACAACATATTGAACCAGTTTGAAAAATTAAGTAAACCCCAAGATTTGATAGCTTGTAGAACCATCTTGAGCAGCAATAACTTAAAGTAATGTTGTCAGTCAACCATATCTTTGTAGATGATTATATTGGCTTCAGATGATCCCACATGTGACCGTAGAACACTTTGATAAATGGAGGAGTTCAAAGTTGATACAATTGCAAGATATCCATGTCCAGTTGCTGTAAAACGAGTCCAAACATCTTCCCTCCACCACTTTGCTTAATAGTTGGTACAGTATAGAGAATGCTGATTCACTCTGCTTGGTTTTCACCGCACAAGATAACGATACTTATGACTTCACAGCTCTACTTTGGTCTCATTAGTCCTAAGGCCCAATGTCTTGCGGTTTGTTTAGATGCAGTTTTGGAAACCAAACCTATGCTGCCACGTTCATCTTAGAGTGAAGAGGCTTCCTCCTGGCATCTCTTCCAAACTCATGCCTGTTCAGTCTTATTGCAAATCTGCTGCCATGACATTCAACATTTCTAGCTGAGCTAAACAAGGGCAGTAGATTCTGAGATGTAGCTCTTGGGACTTGTGGAATGTCTCTGAATTGTACATTCTGACTTTGGGGTGAACTTGCACAGATTACCATTCCTACAGACTTCTTGATGTCTATCCTCCTTGGCGTTGTGTTAAAACACACACATATGAATACACCAGATCAGTTAAGTGTCAACATGTATGCTTTTATAGGAGGTGCTTAAACTCAGAGATGATCAGATAATCAAGTTCACCTGATCAGCTGCACCTCGCCGCTACTGACCCTCTTAATTCCTATGGCTATGCATGGTTTTCCATTGCCAACGCATAGTTTCAAACATTGATTCTGCGTTTTGTCTTAGTTTTTGATAAATAAAATAATAACAGTGTAATTTCATATGTTGTTTGATTTGTATTTACCAAATTTTAGAACTTTGGAAGGGTCAGATGCTTGTTTATCATGTACTAGCACATACAATCTAGGATCTGAGAGGAAAAGTTAAAATGCTATTCAAAGGTTAATTTACACCTAAAGAATAAAAATGATCACACCTAATCCTAAAGATAAAATAAGTCAGTGTTTTGGTTTTAAATGACAACACTATGCCTCCATTGATAACTGTTAAATTAAAATGGACTAGTTTTGTTATTACTTTTTTCTTTTATCAACAAAATAAAGCATTCATTCATTCCTTCCTTCATGTTGTTAAAGTTCTGTGTCACTGTTTTTAATAGGCGCTTAAAAGAAAAAGATGGCCCAACTGAAACGAAAAACAAAATCATTTCTCATGAAAAACCAATGCAATATCCTCTCTTTAATCAACACAAGAAATATAGCAATCACCAGAATTACACAGCTGTAAATATTTTCAATATTTACTGAAAAAGGTGTCTGGCAATTTATCCTGTGATAAAAAAGTTGTTAAAGCTTTAATCCTCAAACTTTCATTCAAACACAAAATTCACAAGGGAATCAAGCAGGAAGGGCTGGGATTTCTACTTACCACTAATATCAGCCACTGTTGTGCAGCCATTAAGAAAAGAAACAAAAACAAAGAAAGATGGAAAATGTACAAACATAAGTCAATTGAAAAAATAATGCCATGTTGCTCAAATTTAGCCTGACTCTCTTAAATAAAGCAAACTGCTGCTGTGTTCATTTGCTTTGCATAGCAGTACACAGGCTCTGAAATTACCAATGTGAAAAACAAATGTGGGTGTGATTTTATTGTATGTTGTGGTACAATAAATCTTTTATTGCAACAGGAGGACTAATTTTTATTGCCTTGTACCTCGTGGAAGTGGGTAAGAAAGGGTGTGCAAACAGCAGGCAGGGATGAGCAGATGTGGTGGACGGGACTGACCGTGTTCAGCTGCCACTTTGAGCGTAGCTTCTGAGTGACTGGATCCGAAAGGGTTCCTGATGAAGCGGCGTCGCCTCCTTAAATCGTCCTCCCAGTAGTCCAGGCGCCAGAACTCCCTCGGTCGGCTGCAGCGAGACAGAGGTAGCACATGTGTTAGCAATTACCAGCCAGCATGGTATAGCAAGCCCAGCATTAGCACTTGGTCCGGGCAAGCATACATAAAGCCTGCATTGTGTTTGGAGTTTCTTTTTCAGATAACTCTCGCTAACCCTCATCAAAAATCATTGTCTCGCTATTGCTGACACTGATTTGATGTTCATCGGAGAGGTAAAGGTGTCCCCTCTCTTGGCTCCCCTTACTCTGTTTTTCAAGAGGTGAACTGAGTGAGTGAGTACCATCACACTTGAATGAGCACATGACACTGATCATTTTCCACACACTTTGGGGACACGTGCTTCCATTCTAGGCTCATTTCAAGCCCAGCAGGATACCTCTTGTCAGGACCCATGGCTAGCAGGGTAAGGAGAGGGCCATTACAAACACAAGAGGAGGGGGTGGATAGCATTACCAATATTAATCACTGTCTATAGCCCCCAATTTTCTTTTTTACATCTCCTTTTAACAGAGCTGGTCGACAAATTATTCATCTCTTGAAAGAAATAAAGTGTTAACTTTTAATGAGAATTCTTTGCTGTTTAGGATTGTGTGTGTACAGTGTACTCTGTTTCAATTCAATCAGTTTGAGAGGTTTAACCAAATTATTATTATCTGAGCAATCATTAACTATAACTCCAAGGCTCAACAAAGCACTGGCAAGTAATTCTGTGAATTTAAGAAAGTACAAAAAGGTTTTAAAATTTTACCAATCCACACGGATATTTCATTGTTTCACCTATCTGAATGTAAAACCAGTTTTTGAAATTAGAAATCAGCTCAGGTTGACGTGTGTAAGTGTCTTTACCAAGACTTAATCTGATTCAGCTCCAATAGTTATATTACTTTAACCGAATGTTGTCAAGAGAAAAAACCCTTTCAGAAAATCAGTAAATCTTATAGTCTGTTTTAAGATGTGGTGTTGAAATGAGTATAGATTCAACATACAGCATGTTTTCACCAGGCCTGCTGCAACTGTTTTGGTTGTTTTTTCCCCCATTTTTTCAGAGGTTGTGTGCAAAAAGAAAATGACTTTCACTGATCAGCAGGATCCACTTTCGTTATACAAACAGATAAACATGTGTAGGCTAACATTTCTTGCATTGCCCCCTTATTGAAATAGAAAAACGTATAGGCTTAATTAAAAGAAAAAAACAAACAAAAACAAGACAGTTGTTCATAAGTAGCTGCAATGCGTCCTGGGAAGTCAGATGTTTTAGGAAGAGACAGTTTATGGTGTCAGTGGCATAGGCTATGACGGGAGAGACCCAGCATACTTTATGTGATTTACTCCTGAATGCTGCTCTGGCCAGGGGCTCCTCACAAATCTTCGGTCCAACACCAATGATCACACAGGGGCCTCTAAAAGGGAAAGTAGCTTTACGCGAGAAAATAAATACAATTTCCAAGCGGGCCCTTTAAAACCCCGTATGTCCTAGCCAATGAAAACCTTTGATTATTTGATTTATCGTTATTAAAAAGGCAAATTGATTAAGAAAAATCTGTCTCAAAAAGTTTATCAAAGAATCGACGACTGCTGTTGTTTAAAGTGTGGATGTACTGTAAACCTACCTGTGAGGTTCTCTCACTTCAGAGCGTAGTGAAATACAATGTAAAAAATTTGAGTTAAACTCTTGCAGGTGTGAACTATAAAAGTGCATGTGGGTGCAAATAATGCACACATAGGATGGAGGTCTGCGCAGGGCCAGATTTCTCTGAAGTGACAAAGAGTGTGCTCTGTGTTTGCATGTGATAGGCTTGCAACACAAATGGCCACTTCATCATCCTGCCTGCAATGGTATTCATCTATGAAAATAATTATCAAGGTTGTGCGTGGCGCACAGTCTCTTGGAAGGTGGGGATCTGTCCGACTCGCACAATACACAATAATCCATCAGGAGGGGAAGCGATGCCTGGTGTAATTAGTCACAGCATTGGGAAGGAGGGAGGGGGGATCACCTCTGCCAGTCATATTCATCCAGAACAGGCGACAGTGGAAGTCCTAATGATGCGGTCCGAGCAGAGGTGGATGGACTATGAAAGATACCTCGTCATCAATCCCTGATGAGAGTGCCGCCATAACAAGAATGGAGATGTACAGCACTATGCAACCCCCATACAGAATACTGAGTGTGTTTCCACAAAGATAATAAATTATTCAGAGCTCATCCATCCTCCCAGGGNGGGCATCCTGGGCAGAATTTACTGAAGCACCATTCCTCAAAATAACAACAATTAAAATAACAAAAGGGCCAGTGTTGTGCCGTGGCTCACGCCAGCCACTTGTGTAATTAGTAATTAGTTCAGTCATAAAAGGGGTCTGGAAGGCCTGCTCGATAAACTCAAAGTGGCTGCTGATAAAAGTGGTGGAGAGACACAGAGGTGATTCTGGTGATTTTTTTCTTTTTAATATCTGAACATCACTTAGATATATATATATGTGTCGGCAAGCCAAACACAAGGCTATGTGATTGTGTTTGTAAAGGACAAACTGTTGACAAAGATAATTTTTAATGTAGACCACACTGGCTACTGATGAAACAGAGTCCAAAAAAGTGACGTAGAAAATAATATTGTTAAACATTCTCTGAATGTTGGAGATGAAAGTTGTAAACTTTAAGGAACAAACAAAGAATGATGGGTGGAAGTGCAAGTGTCTCCTTTTCTGTTGTTTCTCTTTCTGCTTCATCATTTAAGAAAACAATTATGCCTTCAACTTTATAAACCCTAGGCAGACCAGCAACAACATGTCAAGGCTGTGTCTCACTGTTGGACTTTAAATTGCACTACTAAATTATTCATTTATATCAAAACAGAAGAGGTGTCCGAGAAGATCTGGCATAGTTGAAAGAGAGAAAAAATGTCAAAATGGAAACAGTGTTTAGGACTAATGCAATGTTTATTTAGAAAATTAAACATTTAGTCAAGCACAGGTTTCGATGAGATATATCAACTATGTCTTTTACAGTAAATTATTACCAGAAGGGTTAATGCCAACAAACTG
>JAPMNP010710609.1:0-18486 GCA_029874935.1 Atherina boyeri
TCCACCCATTCGACGACCGTTTGATTGACGAATTTACTGTCCAATGCTTCTAGGTGGTCTTGGAAATAATTGGCTGAAGTTCTTCAAGCCTTGTCCGTTCCACAAATGATTAACTTGTTTAGTTTCCATGTCAGTGCTTCCAACTTAGTGGCTGTAAATGGGTTAGGATTTGGATTTCAAGAGATTTTGCAAAAATGGCCAAAAAAAGAGAATCCCAGACCCTACATTTAAAATGACCAGCGTAATAGGTGCACTAACCTCCTCCATTCTGGTGGCACAAATATGGAAACCTCCAGACATTGCCGAGTCCCACACTGAATCCCACCTGAGCCAAAAAATACTCTATTTTGCTGTTCCACCCCGCCCGGGCAGTAGGCTCAGAGGAGCCCTGCTGCCTCTCGCCTCCAGTATAGCCATCAACCTCCAAATCTACACCTCCCGTCTTGTCATCATCAGCTGGCAAAGGCTGCTTTTCCATCTTTGAAATAAGAGGTGAAAACAGAAAAAGCAAGAGAAACGGTGAGGAAGTAAGACTATGGCTGATCATATCTGCTGATAAATACATCATGCTGTCTATAAAATATGTATGACTTGAGGAGCTTAGGTGTTTTCAAGGTGCTGGAGCTATGTGTGACATGACCCAAAAAAAATTTTTCTAATCATTATTCAATGCAGAAAACAGTCCTTACTGAACCCCTCTGATGCTAGTTTCAGAATTATATACAGTCTAAACCTTGGAATAAACACCGCCTTCTTTTGCTTTCATGTTCAGTTTCTCGCTGAAATCGTTAGAGGGTGGAGTGAAATGTTGTAGGACTGTAAGAGAAATTAAAGTATGATTTAATGAATGAAGTTGTTGCTTTGGACTCCATTAGTTTAAGCTAATGACAAGAAAAGAATACTAGCTTTCCGACCAGATGGTGAATTAGGCTAAGTGTTTTCACTGTAACCTGGGTTTAAGATAATCCCTGATTAGAGATTCATTAAATCGAACAACTATCCCCAGTATTTCACATAAATAATTTTACCTTTATTTAAAAACAGTCGCGTATACGAGGGGACTTTGTGGGGAAACCCTACTGAGCTACAACGTGGGGAAGAGCATCCACCTCAAACACCTGAGCCATCTTTAGAAACAATATATGAGAACCCGTTGCAACACCTTTAATAAAAATGAAGAAAAAAATAAAAACCTACCTGATCGCCGATAAACGTCGTTAAGCGAGAGGTAACGCTGAAAATCCTTTAGAGGTTATAAAAAAAAAAAAGACAAAATGCCGGAGATAATATTTTATCCTTCTGTGTGCTCACTGGTTACAAGCACGTGTGGCTGCAGTTTCAACTGCTGTACATCATGTGAATTATGCCGCGCGCTGTTATTTTTATGATTCCTTTTTCTAATCAAATGTAAGAATTATTATATTCATGTGTAGTTAATTGAAAAAGGAAGACATTCAATGCAGATACAATCTAAGTACCCGCGTATTTCAGCGGTTAAGCGTTAACTGGAAGCTCTCTTCCGCCTGATGCAAGATCGCCTACGTACCACCCGTACTCTACAACTGTGCTGCGTTCATGGACTGCACGAAAGATTAGATTTACTGCCGCAAACTCAAGTAGGTTAGAAAAAAAAAGTAGGCCTATAGGCCTATATAAATATATTTTTAAAAAAATGTTATGCACCCATCAAATTTGCACTTATTTATAACTGCGTATATACTTTAAACGAGATAATATATTATTTAATGAGAGACTATCTAATTCCCGATATTTTTTTATAAATGCCTGTAGCCTAGACATTTTATTTTCTTTTACCTCGTTATATTTCTTCTCCATGCAGTCAAACCAAAATAATACCACATTGAAATTACTTGTTTGTGTTCGCGTGCATGGCAAATTAACTTTATTCTGTTTCTGGCGGATAATCATTTCATTTAGAATAAAAGCTCAATTGATGGAGACATTTCGCATCTTTTTTGTTTCAATGGCTGTGACATGCATATAATCTACGAATTCTAGAAACGCATTAGCCTACAACACGCGCATAAGATTCAATTTTCCGACACGTGTGATGCCATGTAAACACGCAGTTGCATGACAAATAAGGGATTAGATCGGTTTTCTCTATGACCACATCAAATGTCACATAAATCAATTAAAAGTTCAAACTGTGAGGGTAGAGGACAATTTAAAATGTTTCTGAAATGATATTGGTTAAATGACACTCGTTAGTTATCTTATAAACAATGATAATAATTATTATAAAAAGTTATTTTCTTTATCTTTTAGAAAAAGAAAAGAAGAAAGAAAAAGTTGATGCAATAAACACAGAATGAAACTGTATTTAGGTATATTTGAATAAAAAATTAATTATGCAAAATGACTATTTTGGACAAACAAACATACGCGCACTGCTTGCCACGTATGCCTGTTCTGGAGGTAAATAAACCCCTTTACTGTAACTCTAAGCTCAGAAAGTAGGCTACAGGGATATGAAATCGCGGGTTGATTTCAAGTTGTGTCATTAACTCAGTAAGAAATGTTAAATACCTTGTGTTATTAAACGGTAGACCCTCTTGAAAAAGTTTTCCAAATGTCCTCAAACCAAAGTCAACTGTAATGCAGCTTCACCTGACTCCGCCCACCACATATCTAGTCTTCCACATTGGCTACAACACAGCTTCATCAAGCTGCACAACTTTGTCCAGTGATCCCACTTTCCCCCCCTTTTTTGCTTATTTCTTTTAACCATTTCCGACATTAAATTTACTCAGATTATGGGGACCATGAGAATAAAATCCCTTTGATTAGACAAAAAAAAAAAAAAGAAAAAAGAAAGAAAAAGAGGAAAAAGATTTGGACCATAAATTCACTATTATATCAGTAAATATACAGTAGGCTACTGATTAACACAATTTCATTTCAATATAAAAAAAAACCCGATCAGGATATCTTTTCAAATTACACTTAATAATTTCTATATGTCACACCATAACTCTTTTAAATAGAATATACTAGAGGGAAATTACAAACTGACCAACATATCAACATTATTTGAATATGCCACCACGTGTATAAAACCTTGATTCGTTCATTGAAATTCCAAGATAAAAGTACACTATCTCAAGTCACTCTTGAGTGCACTCCTGCAAAATAAATATATATGCAAGTGTGGGTAGGCTCAGAAGAAAGACACAGTGTAAATATTTCTGCCCCTTAAAGAGGTGGATTGTGGGCTGGGCAGGACTCAACAGGGTGACACACCTTTGCTTTGTCATAACTTTCAAGAGGAGTGATACACCTGCCGTCACACTGAGACTCAGCAGGTCTTGGTATCAGATTCAAAGTAAAGGAGTGGAAGACTTACAACCTTGGTGAGTTAATCTAATATTTTAAGTTACTTTTTTTTGAGTTTTCACACAGAAGACCTTTCTGATTTTTTACAGTGAGCTGGTTTTAAAAAGTTAACCTTATTACAGACAGACCTGGAAGAGAATATGTTAAATAGTTGGATATATTGCCTTTCTCTTACGTTTCTACTGATGAATTGTTTGCTGTACAGCCACTATGTCACAGTATTAAACTCACTTTGAATTAATGTCAGCTTCTAAGGGTTTGCTGATGTGGGTTTACTCAAATAAAAAACACATTCACACTTAACTGAATCATAATTTTTGTCATCATCTATCAGAGTGAATAAATCATTAGCATTTTTTTTTCAAGATAACAATATATTGTCACATTGCATTGTCAGAGTCTGCTATTTTAAGATATGACATGGTGAATGATGCCAACACATAGCTTGGCAAAGACTGTTCAATCAAATGTATTTGAATGTTTGAGTGTGATGATGAAACTCATCTGAAAGAAGAGTGATACCTCATGCTTGCTCTCTATGATACTGTTAAATCCTGTACTGATGGTCACTGAGAAGCAGAGAGATGTAACAGTGAGATTGTATGTGCTGTTGCCAGAACTGGTTGGGCAGCTCACGCACTTGTACTGCATAAAACTAGTGTCACTAAAGCTGAGAAAGGATAGGCTGACATGGAATATAGGGGAAGGGCAGATTTTAATAAAACCTGTTTCTGGTTCAGAGAAACACTTCCAAAGATTATCCGATCCGTGTTCTGTTCTTGCTTTCCAGCTTTATTTTCATAGAAGAACTCTTTATTTTCTCTCCTGGTACCAGAAGCAGCTGACACGGAAACCAAACAATGACAACAATCACAAGACATCTTGTTAATGTGAGTCTCACCTGCAACACACTCGTCTTACAAGCTCGGCTTAATGAACCCTTTTCTAAAGAGACTGATATTTTGTGTATTTTTCTTCCTCACTCCCTGTTTGTCTCTTCTTCCTCATTATTTGCAGCACCTTCTGACATTCTCACTCCAAGACGGTGATGTCCAAGGTGTAGAGGAAGCCCTGTCTCGACTCTCCTTCCTGGCTGAACAAAACAAGCTGTGGAGTCAACAGATGTTCCTGGATGTTGGAAGGGAAGCTGTTCATCTCAGAGACCTAAAAAGCGAGGTGAGAGCACAGCCTCAAGGTGGCCAAAGGTTAAAGGGCCAATGTTATGGTCTCTCACAACCTAGTGATCATTTCCATTTTAGTAAAAGTGGAAAGTGCAGGAGTCTATAGAATTGATTTAGATTACATTACCATTCTTAAATGGCCCATTTATGCTGCATCTTCTTCTTTCTGTCTGCAATGCCCTATTTTAGTTTCTGTGTCTTTAAGAGTTTCTCATCTGAAAGGTTCAGCTTGATCTAATTGGTCAAAATATAAATAGATGGCAGCTCCCTATTGTTCACTGAGGCAGGATAAACTACCCACATTGAAAGCATTATTCAAATATGTTTCATAATGATGTAAAAGAGTAACAAAGAAAAAACCAGCTACTACTTTAAGCAATTTAGGTGTCATCAAGTTGATTTTTGCTCCACTAATCTCTTTAAACTTTTTAACTTTACCAACCTTTTGCTTGCTTACAAAGCATCATTAACAGCATCACAACACCATTTAGGAAAGAAAAAACTTAAAAAGGATTTAATACATCCGGAGCTGATAAATAACACTTATATTTGCATTTATATTGACCTTTGTTTCTCATGCAGGAAGAGCTGGAGAACTACACTTTCAAAAACATCTACCGCTGTGACGCCATAAACACAGACAAACACTTCCCGTCTCTTCTTCTATTAATCTGCCAAAGTGTTGATCAGAAAAAGCCGGACATTCACTTCTTCAACTGTGAAACTGTGAGGGTGAGTACCCAAGCAACTCCTCGGTGCTCCCTGGCTTACTTGGTGAGTCAGTTTGTGTAGATGTGCTGCTTCAAGTTTTACAAGTGATGCCACTTATCTTTACAGGCAGAGAAAATCTGTGCTGACATCACACATGCAGTTTCGGCTTCCTCCACACGAAGCAAGAAGGTGCCCGATGCCCTCAGGTACAGTAAATGTCATGATCACGAGCTCTAAAAGAACACAAAGAGCTTGGGTGAAAAGGAAAACCACTGTTGATTTTTTTCCAGGCTCTGAAGTGCCCATTTCCATGCATGAATTTTAATGCCTCTCACTGTTTGTATTCATATTGTATGGGAAGAGATTAATGGACTGCCTCATAATAACAACTTATATAATAATAATAACTTTTTGGTTTTCATTCCTTTTACTGCCATCATCATGGCTCATTTTTCACTGAGTCAAAGCAGCCTTGTGTCACCAATCCACATGTCTGAGGCCAGGGAGGGAGAAATACAGGGAGGACAGTGTAAACAGCTGAGTGAGACAGAGACTCGTTTTACCGGTTTCCACATAACTTAAGAAGGTGTGACAGAGATAACAAGGCCATTGTGACAGAAAGCGGAGAGAGCAGAGAAGGGATGACCACATTAGTGCACAGTCTCGGGACTTGAATGGATTACCTGCTTTGAAAACTTTTTATTTTAAGGACGCGCAAAGGGGGAACTCATCTGGTAAGACCATAGACATATATTAAGACAGACAAGAGTTGGACTTCTGAATTAAAATGTTGATTTGTTGAAAATAAAATGTTTTGGTCAGCACTTTGTAGTGTTTGAGAGCAGGTTAATTCAGTAAAATGTTTACCAAAAGTGATCCACATCCCTGTCATTTGCATTAAAACTGTTTTGCTGCAGATTTATTTGGTAAAGCCATTATTTGTGGTTACAGGTTACAGCTATGAGAAAGGACAATCATACTTTTTTACCACATTTGAAATGGAATATGGGTGTGGGGTTGAATTTAATAGCCACAACATTACTGTTTGCCTAGATTTAACTGATCAAAGATTTCCTCAAAGCTGGGTCAATTTGAGGTTCTCATAATGAAGATGGATCAGTCTGACATTTAATGTGTGTTTTTGCATGTGTGTTTGGCTTCCTGAGCCCTCGCTGAAGGGCGTTTCTGGGAACAATGCTGAGTGATCGGCTGCATCGTCAAAAACAAGAAGTCTGTTTTCACCCCCAACCTGTCGCCCAAAAAATTATGAGTGTTTAACCATTAATTTTGTCCTACAGGCTTCCTCAGAGTGAAGGAGAGATGCTTGACCCCTATGAGATACCAAGTCCCCCCATCCCACACGCTCCACATCCCCCTCCAGCTAACCCTCCACCTTACCCTGGACCCAGAGGTAAACAAAACACATGAATGCATTGAAAGGTTTAGCAAGGCAAGACTCAGCTATGGGTATTCAAGGTAAAAAAAAAAAAGAAAAAGTACCCAGGAATACAGAGATGGTTTTGTCAGGTTGTGTTTCTAAGGGAGGGGATGGCTTTCAGGGTCAAAAAGCAGGGCAGGAATTTCAAATCCAAGTAAAAACAGAACCATGATTGAAAATGGCTGAACTGAATCCTCTGCTTTCCTTCACAGCAGCGAATGGAGTGAACGGCGGGGCTGACATCTCTTTCCTGCGAGCAGAGAGAGAAGTGGTACGCCTTCGCATTACATTTGCATCTTTTTGGTCTCCTCTGGCTCCATTTCATATCTTAACAGCACAATAAAACTGGTTCGTTGTTGCTTCAGGGTATCCTCAATCACTGTTTTGATGACATCGAGAACTTCATGGCCAAGCTGCAGCAGGCTGCGGAGGCTGCAACAGTATTAAACCAGAGAAAGAAGAAGAAGAAGAAAAGTAAAAAGCACAGTGCAGAAGGTAAAAAAACAAATGGGAGAAAAACTCATCAAGGTGTCTTAATACAACTATGGTAATTAATAGCAACTATTTTTTTATCTGAATTGCTGAACAACAGACGACTTACTGACTGCAAAGGCCCGCCCCCCACCAGATGAGGAATTCATTGATATCTTCCAGAAATTCAAATATTGCTTCAGTCTTTTGGTGTGTATCCAGTTAGGTGTCATTTCTTTTTATTTACTCAGCTTACTGTGTTGGCAAATTCCTTTGTTGAATGTTCTTTTTTAAGGCTCGTCTGAAATCAACCATCACCAATCCTTCATCAGAGGAGCTTGTACATCACGTGTTCAAACCCCTGGACATGGTGAGTTATAAACTCTACCTCAGCACCTGTTGTTACTGTAAGCACGAGGTGTCGTTGTTCATAGCAACATCTTAAAATAAATATAGTATCCACGTGTCTCATAGTCTGGGACAAATTTTTGAATAGGACATATGGACACAGGCCCAGGGAGACCATTGTTTTATCACACAAGTATTATACTTAGCTGAAAGGAAACTTTCAATAAACTTTTTAATATTTTGTCGGACCACCTTCAGCCTTGACTGTGGCATGAATTCGCTGTGGCATTGGTTTGATGAGCTTCTGCAATGTCCCAAAAGGTTTTTCCACCCAGAATTGTATCAATGATGGGAAAGTGGGACATCTGTATAAAGTTTTTCCAGCATACCCCAAAGATTGTCGGCAGGGATCAGGTCCAGAACCTGAACCACTCTTTCACAATTTTAATTCTGACAAAGCTGATGCCATCAAGAAAAATAAAAATCTTAAGTTGTAAAAAGTCAGTTTTCGGCACCTAAACATTGCTGAACTTTGACCTGACCAATGCTGCCCCCCACAGGGTAGACGCTAGGATGGACACAGCCCTTAATCTGCTGACAATCCCTCTGGAGGAGGGTGAGTGTGGACTCATGACGCCACATGACCTTGTCCATTGCTGAAGAGTTCAGTTGTTTCGTAATGTAACTAAGTGAAGCCATATTGAAACAGAGTAACATCTTTTCCATGACCATGTCCCTGAGATATTACTGCACCAGTTAAGGTTAAATAACTTGTGGTCAGCTGAAACATTCATCACTGCAGTACTTTTTCAGTGGGCTACTCTTACTTATTCATCTGATACCTATTGTTTTATCACCTATTTTAAATCCAGGTCATCTCTAAGCCAGGCTGTGCATATCCCAAAGAAAAGTAATATATTTATAGATAAACTTATGTATAATTCATTCACATTGAATGGTCACAAATAAACGTCATCTACAAAAGTCTAAAGATTATGCAAAATTGACCAAAATGAGATGTGACATAACTTAGATGTGAAACAAGTCTACCTTTCAGAGACATAAACTTTTTACTGAGACCTAAAATTACCAAAATGTGAAGAAAGTTTGCATAGTGAAATATAAATTGACAAAAGAACAACCAAAAGGGAGACATATAAATGACCAGAGGCAAGAGATGTAAAAAAAAAAAAGAAAACAGAAAATTGAGTTGAAAATGATTAAATGCAGGCAAACACATTGTACTTGTTGTTTGTTGTGTGTTTCAGTCAGGACATCTGGCTCTTCTGTGGGTTGAGTTAAAGGCCTTCTCCTGTAGGTGTCTAAAGGGACATTCACCCATATAATCCACATCACCATTTACTGCATAGGGGCAGATCAGGAGGATAAATAGGCAGAATATATTCAGAGGGTATATATTTACAGTGTGGGCCATACATTTCCATACATAGGATAATGTATATGCATATTTTCTTTATATGTTTGTGCTAATGGATGTTCATCATCATTGGGAAGCAATTATTAAAATAGGTTTAGGAAACAATGGTAATCATAGAGCAAATTATATAAATAAAAACAGCTGTCTGAAATTAATAGTTGATTTTTCCTGTATGGAAACTTATGGCCCACCCTGTATGTGTGTGTATTACATTTGTTTGAAAAGTTCTATCTATTCAAACCTGGTAGAGTGTTTGTCTGTGAGGTACTGAAAATACAGGTCAAAAATCATAAGTATGTGTCATGTCAAAATAATGGAAAGACATTGGTATAGTTCAGTAATGTTGTCAGAAACTACAGCATTTGTTTTATCAGCTTTTTTTTGGTGGGGGGGGGTGCAGCAGTATTTGTATGCAGGCATGAATTCTCGGAGCATACTTCTCAAACATTTGGTTTGGATTTCTGCTGCATTCCTGCAGATGGAAATGAGACATTGTTGTCCCCGACTGCTGCTTCAAATTACATCAGATTTCTAAAAAAGAAAAAAAAGAAAACCTGTTACCTTTTTGTCCTTAAAAACAGCAATAGTATAAAAGCAATCACATGTAGAGCATAATGTGACAAAATACCTGTTCACAAAAACACAATTCATTAGATTTCATTGCATTAAGTATAACATGAGGTGTTTACCTCATTTCCAAGATCACCTGCAGTAGCTTCAGATATGTGATTTTAGGTCGTCTCAGCTGATGTCTGATAGATATGAACAAGTCCTTATAAAGAGAATCAAAAGGTGAAACAAGTGTGTTTGATTGTATTCGGTGACACACCTGAGAGAAAATGCTGCATATGTCAGGGTGTGTTCATATCACTTTTTTGTATGTGTTCAAATATTTTGTGTGTGAACCCATTTGGCTTTTTTGTTCATCTCTGGCCTTGATTGTTCCGCTCATAACAGAGAACTTCAACCTAATTTTCTCTAACAGTATTTTTTTTATATATATATATATCAGAATTGCAGAGCATTGAGGTTTTGTGATCTGGGTGTATTTTAGATGGTGAAAACGACGGGGGGACCAGCTTTTGGAGCCTCAGTGTCCAGCCCGGCCCTGACCAACTCAGCTGTCATTCTTCTAAAAAACAGCCTGAATGAGGAGGAGAAGCAGCTGTGGACATCTCTGGGCCCCAACTGGACACTCCCTTTGTTAGTACCAACAATCACCAACATTTGAAGCCTCGATAATCTTGCTCAACAGCGGTATTTAAGATTCAAGATTCAAAAGACCTTTATTGTCAGTTTACTATAGGCACCCGACACACAGAAGCATTGCAATGCTGTTTCTCTCTCACCCAGATAAAAAGATAAAGAATGATAACAAGATAAAGACAAAAGTAGCTACAAGGGAGGAAATAAAATACTTTTCATACGTTGTATGATAGTTCTATTTAGGTCATTCATAATATATCCGCATTCAAAAGAGCAATGTGTTATTATGGTACATTTGTTCGTCTCGCTGAGTGAAATGTTTGGTTCTGGTTACACTGCTGCAAAACTGCTATGAGGAACAAGGCAGTGACTCTTTCCATGCTCTCAGCTCTCAGCTCAGAGGACCTGTAGCTCCATACACTCCTGTCTTCTTGGATGGCTGGAAGCCGGAAGCTGCGAGGGCGGACGGGCAGGTTTGGGAGGATCCGGTCGAGTCACAGCACAAACATGAAACCCTCCAAGTAAAACAAGAGGTATGGAATACCTGCGTAAGACTGCTTAGAGCTAGTTCCATTGTGTCAGAACAGGTGAGCGCTCAAAATCTGTAAATGAACAACACAGTGGTTAGTTTTTTTAACCACTGTTTTTTCCTATTTGGTAGGCTATGTGTCTGTACTAAAATTACCTTTTGATTAAAAACTATGCTCACTCAAGGTGGCTTCTCATCTGTCTTCATAGCTCTTAGTTTTCTTCTTATATAGAATTTTATTTCTTCTGAAAGCTCACTTGTCAATGACAATCCTCAATGCCGTATTATGTGTATGTTTTTATCAAACTATTAGCTGCTCTTGTTGATGTATTTTTAAGTTCCCTGTACCCATTGTGTTCATCCAAAGCAGCAGCAGCCGCCTCCCAGTCCCCCAGACACCCACGCCAGTGATGAAACGTAGGTCATCTTCAATGCTGGAATAAGTCAGCTGGTGTCATTCATCTTGACTGCTTATACCTGATCTTGTCTGTTCCCCGTCATAACAGGGATGAACTCCCACCACAGTCTGAGAGACTCTACAGCTGCAGCTACAGCTTCATAGCCAGAAACAGCAGTGAGCTTTCGGTGCAGCAAGGGGAGACCCTTGAGGTAACAAAGTGAAATGAACTCCTCTGAAAATTTAGTTAGACATTTGAATAGTGCTTCATGAATCTGTGTATTTCTGATCAATTTCAAAAAGCTGCTTATGATTGCGATAAACCTTGATGGCAACTTTTTTATGCAACAGGCGATTGAATCATCCAAGCGCTGGTGGAAGTGTCGTAATCGGTTCAACCAGATTGGTTTTGTGCCCTTCAACATCCTGGAACCCGTTGCTCACATAGATAGCCCCGTCACAAACAGACTTCCCAGTGTAAGACACAAAAATGGAGAAATCCCCTCCAAAGGTTCTCACCTGTGCATTCCACATTGAATTCCAGCATTGTTTTTTTCTCTTTCTCTTGGCTCTGCAGGCTCCAGCTCTGCCTCCCCTCACCAAGACTTTTGCTGCAGTCCCACCCAGCCCTCCTGCTCTGCTCCTAGCCCCCTCCCAGTCTCCACACCTTCACCCTCGTAGCCTACCAGCATACAGCCAACATGTGCCAGCTACAGATGAAACCGACAGAGGTACCAAACTGCATGTTTTTGTTTCAATGGGCTGGTTCGTCTCATTTTTCCTGTTTTTAAACAGTGCCTTGAGATGACATCTGTTGTGAATTGGCGCTATATAAATAAACTGAATTGAATTAAAATATCTTTAGTTGTGTGCAGCGTTTAAATAGATGTTTCCTACTGTTATCTTTGATAATCCTTCATTTTGTGAAGTTATTCTTAACATGTAAAGTAGATGCTCAAACTGGTTTGTTTCTAATTTTTATGTCCTGTAAAGCATTTTCTTGAGGAAAAATATCTCATTGGAATATAACCACACATTACACATCAGGTCAATTTAATGTGGTAGAATTTGTTTAGTTGTCTTCACAGGACTTTTTCTCATACTTATTTCTGTCCGTCAGTCATGATGGTGAATGACGAGCTGCTTCAGAGGCTGACAAACGGAAAGGCCAATCTGCACAAACCTCTCGTCATCCCTCGTTCATCAGAGACAACCGTCCCACTGGATTATCACTCTCCTCCAGAAGAAGTGGAAGAGTGGCTCAGAGGGAAGGGCTTCAGTGAACCGTGAGTGGCAGCAACTTTACACTACAGACCAGATTAAGTGCATTTGGTTTCTGCTCACTTATTCATTAAAATAATGAATGTTTCTTTACTATCTAAAACTTGGCGTAATTTCTTTTCGTCCCCCAGGACGGTGAAATGTTTGGGTGTGCTCACGGGCGCACAGCTGTTCTCCCTTAACAAGGACGAGCTACGAACTGTGATTCCAGATGAGGGTGCCAGAGTGTACAGTCAGCTCACGGTGCAGAAAGCACTGCTAGAGGTAAACTAGAATTAGGCGGACCGTTTTAAGTTATTATGGCTAAACTACTTAAAAACACAATCAGTTACAAATGTCCATCCAATGATATATTTACAGTCACTGTTCCATCCACAAAATCTTTTTTTGTGCATTGGGCACATATTAATTGCTTTTGGATGTTCCATTTGCACTAGTCACTTGAAGGCTACTTGCTTCCCACCATAAATACACCTTGGTGATAGGGAAAACATTCCTAACATTTAGAAATCAGCAGTGTCACGAGATTTGGAGCAACTAAGCCAATGCAAATAAGTTTAAATTTGTGAATATTGCAACTGTTTAAATTTGTGTAATACCCAGTTTTAAACTAGCAAATGTTTTTCATCAACATTTTTATTCAAGCCTTTCCTTCCTTTCTGAATCTGCTTACTACAGGATGCAAGAAGGGCTACAGAGTTGGAGGCAGTTATGGAGAAGCAGAAATTGAAGGTTGATCTGAAGCTGGAAAGTAGCACATTATAAGCTGCAGCATCTATACAACAAAGTTTTCAGCTGATGGATTGTGTTCCTCTGGTACGAACTGCCACTGGACTGTTGATTAAATTAATGTACCAGAAACCAAACATGTGACTTGACTAATATTGAGCCAATGAAGAGCATCATGACATCACAGGTTATTCCAATTGTCAATATATAAAATGTAAGTTTTTAATGTAAACACATGCTGTACAAATTAAATATTTTAATGCAAGTTCTCAATTTGTAATTGTTCATTTTCATGTTTTCCTTTTCATTATTGCTTTTAGTTGAAGACAAAGGTAAATAAAATGTATTCATCTTTCTGACAAACAAATAATTCAATTATGACTTACATGCTTTGGAAGAAACTCGGCACACATTTTTTTTCTTTTTTTAATTGAAATTTTAAAGAAAGATTTTCAGCAGAACATAAACATAACTCCACATTAGGTAAAGCAGTGCATCCATTAAAATCTGTCTGAAGTTAATCATAAGTCTAGTCAAAATTAATCTGTCCATGTTGGGCCAAAATTTAAAGGTGTGACTTTAGTCGTGCAGTTATAGCACTGATTTCCAATGTCTCATTTCTGAACCTACTGCTTCACCTACCAACACCAATTCTGAAGTAACCATCTAATTTCATATTAAATAAAAGATATGAAGACCGAAACAACTTAAAAAACAAACTTGCCACCAATACAATTCAAATCAAACTTTAACGGAGACTGGCCAAACTCACAACCTCCACTACCAGTAGCNGAGTTGAGATGCAAGTCAAATACTAACACTAGCAATTTTAAAACCTTTGTGGTTTCCATTTTAAACTTTAAGCGGGCTTTTAAGAACTAAAGTAGTGGAGAAATTTATGTGGACAGACATTCAAGAAATGCATGTTACCCATTACACAGCAACAAGAAAACTTTAGAGGGAAAGAGGGGAAAATAACTACTTGATAGGGCAAGGCTTTTCAGACTGACATTCTGTAGGCCCAAAACATATTTACATTTTATTCTAAAAGACCATCAGTTTATCATGAATGACAATGGATCAGTTAAATTTTATGCTCCAGTCCTTTGAATAACTTGTCATGTTTCTATTACATAGTATGATACAATACAATTCAACTCTGCATGGCTCTTCCATGCTTTGGTTTCTATTACAGGCAGCATCATATCAACGTTGGGAGGAACAGCTGCCTGTAAGAAGCTGCGATGACAGAAACAAAACATAACTTTGCTCTGTGTGTCTTATTTCAATGATTTAGCAGATACTTTTATCTAAAGCAACTTACAGAGGTGTACAGAGCACTTTTAGTTTTTGTATATTCACCCTCATAGTTAATTAACACATTCATGTATTCACTAGCAATGAACACAATATGATCTGTATGTACAAATCAGGTATCCATAATATGTGATCTAAATTGTTTGACTTTCAAATTATATTCCCTGACCAATCAGCACTCTGCAGTGTTTTATGTGTAACCATGTGATATTGGCTTGGCTTATTTGGAAACTCGGCCGACGTAGTGCCAAAAAATTTAAATAAAATAAAATTTGGATATT
The DNA here is from genome assembly GCA_029874935.1 of Atherina boyeri. NCBI lineage: Eukaryota > Metazoa > Chordata > Actinopteri > Atheriniformes > Atherinidae > Atherina > Atherina boyeri. The sequence goes on from JAPMNP010710609.1 coordinate 14,685, forward strand.
TGCGGCTACACGATACCACCTGCAATGGAAAACCAAAACGACAAGTGAGCAGAGCAATACCATACCATACACTGCCATGTAATAGAAAAGCATAATTTGTGTCTGCTTTTCTCTATTTGACTTGTTTTCTAGTCAATTTTATTACAAGACAAAAAGGTGGTGGATTGCATAAAGACAGCCACCAAATTACAGTAATTCTCCATTACTTATCAACAGGCTATTCAATCCAGAATCAATCTCATATTTGGACACTAGAAAAATGAATCCATATAATAGTTCTGTAATGTGGGTTGGCTACATTAACAAACAAAGCAAATAAAAAGGAGGAAGGTGGGAGAACAGAAGAGTCAAGGCAAGGACTGCATATAACATTAAGTTATAAGTGGACAAACAGAGACAAGGGGAGGAGGTGTGTCATAGTGGATGGTGTTTGGTCTTTAGAAGTCACCCATGTCCCTGTCGTCTGCTCGGCGGGAGTCAGACCTGCCATTCATACCATCCCTCCTGTCTCGCTCCCGTGACCGGTCTCTCGATGAGCGCTCTCGGTCCCTGGATGACCTGCAACATTAGACCNCGTTACAAACTCACTGAGAAACAAACCAGGTAATAACTCTATTAGGGTGCATTCAAATCAAATATTTAGCTGGACTTTAGCGGGGTTGCAACATTGTTTCGGTCAGTTTGCTTTCACACTGCTCTTACTGCAGCAAACTGAACCTTTTGAACAATGTATAACCATCTTCATCGAGAATTACTGAAGGGAAGGACAAACAACAAAAACTAATGGGGAAAAAAATAATTTAAAAAATTTGCGTTATGTGCAAAAACTCTACTTGTGAATGTTTAAGTTTATTTAATTCTATTCGACCGTTTTATTTTGTGCTTTTTTATAAGCTGCTGTTTTTTGGTAAAAGTTGTTCAAGCTGTCATTTAATTCAATTGATTTTTGCAAAAAAACTCTTCTGGATGTTTGTTAATTTAATGTTATTTGACTGTTGTATTTGCATTTTTTTTATAAACTGCATTTGTTGTTAATAAAAGTTTTTTTTTTTTTTTCTTCCCCTTCCTATAGTTTTTTCCCATTTTTCCACCCGGTGCTCCTACCCAAGTACAGTCCTGGGCATTGCTCTCCCTGTACCAACCCCGGGAGGGCCCTGCACTGAGCTCAAGCCTCCTTCTTGGCTTGAGGAGCCCTTCTTTTCACCTGACGGGACAGGGTTTCCCCAGCTGGACGTAGAGCGTGGAAGGATCACGTTATTCCAGCTGGATCTTCCCTGCTCCCTCAGGCGCCCCGGCCTGCCAGGAGGAGGCAGTGTACAGCGCAGGACTGGTGCATGTTTCTGTGAGAGTAGCTCACATGAGCTATCCAAGGGAACACGGGGAGAACATGCAAACTCCATACAGAAAGGCCCTTTCGCCAACCCCACCCAGGGTGTGGGTACCGATGCTGCGGAGGCACAAACACACCCTCAGCACCCACAGCGTCCCCTGCAGTAATAGATTCTGGGACCTTCTAGATGTGAGGTGAGCCACGTTAATTAAAGTTGTTAATATGATGAATGTTATGTTGTTACTGTTTCCATACAGTGTTGTTTAGTATTTAGTTTCCAAACGGTAAAGACACAAGCCAACAATTTGGTACTGCAACCCGAGGATTACTTCATAATTTTAATTTAGTCATGGAAATACCCTATACCCCAGTAAAATGTGGAGGAAGTTTGATGGTATTAAAATTTGGATACCACCCACCCACACATATGCCAACAATGACTTTGTAAAATTATTTCCACCACAATTGCATTTTACTCACCCACCCCTTTGCTATGCATTGAAGTTTTCTTCCTGTATTTTGTCCAGTTGACACAGAGACCTACATTTGTAGGCGGGCCAGAATTTGCTTATTTGCTCCACATTAGAGTTTGTTTACGTATTCACACCTCCACAATTGTACTAAACTTTTCTAGCGAACTAACGAGAATTCAAACAAGAAGAAATAGAGTGAATGCACCTTCAATACACATATTTCATCAGTTTGGTCAGTGATGCAGCTGGTTATCAGCATTCCACACAAGCAACTTTTGGTGTTTTCAATGGTCTACATAGGTAACAGTATCATCAACCCCCATCAGGGTAGCGTATGCATTTCCTAAAATAATTACAATGTGTGTGAAATTAATCAGATGAGATTCTTCTAAGTTAGACTCCATTAAAGCTCAGAGTGAAATACGATTTATGTTGTGTTGGTGTATTTTTTACTTGTGTCTTGAGCTCTGCTCGTGGCTATGGCTGTGACGATGTCCTCGGCTGCGTGAACGGGATCGGCTGCGATGCCGCCTCCTTCTCTCTCTGGAGCGAGAACGAGAGCGCCGCCTGTCTCGTGATGAGGAGCGAGAGCGCCTCCTTCTGCGGTCACGTGAACGGGACCTGATGAAAGCAAGAGGCAACAAGTTAAATTTAGAATCATCTCATAGCTTATTTGAGTAGAAAAAAATTAATTTCAATAAAACCATCTTACCTTTTATGCTCTCTGCTCCGTGATCTGGTTCTATAAAAACAATGGAAGATAAATATGAGATTAAGACAACTAAAATAAAACACAGACACTCCACAAACCTTTTAAGGATTTTATGTCTGCACTCACCTTTTTTTCATCCTTTCCTCTTTCTCCCTCTCTTCTCGCCTCTTTAAACGCTCTTGGTTCCTCTTCTCTTGCTTGTCAACCACGGTTTTCTAAATATTAAAAAGAGAACTCACAACTATTAGTGTTGAAAGAAGCTTGATTCAATCTTAAAAATAGCAGATACTCCTCTAAGTTTTCTTGTCAAGGTGATTCAAGAGGGTTTACTGCAAACATGATGCTGCAGGCTTGTACATACCTTTAGTTGGTCCAGTTTCTCTCTGATCTGGATGAATCCCAGATGAAGCTTTCCACCAAAGTGGTCAGCTAAACGACGGTCATTATCATGGAGACCTAGATAAGCAGAGCACACCTCACACACCCGGAGCTTCTGTTGCTGAAAACTGGAGGCTGGCATGGAGTTTCTGTATTCTTCCTGAAGGGGTGCAAGAGGAGTAAGAAAAATATGTAAAAAGGAGGCATCGAAGGATTAAAAAGAGATTTAAAAAAAGGCATTATCAGAAGAAACACACCCCATTCTACTACTCTTGAAGCACATTCAAAGCACTCATTACTTACCTCTGCATCCTTCTTTCTGGTGCGGACCTTCTCCACTTCCTGTAGGACCTTTTGAGCCTCATCCACGTTGCCTTCTGCTCCGAGTTGCTCAGCCTTGGCCAGAAGCTTTCCAATTTCCTCATTCAGCTCATGCACCTTCTCTGCCTAAAATACAGGCAAAAAAATACAGCTTAGGTCAAGTTGTTCACAACCACATAACACACTTAAAAGAAGAAAACATGTCTTGCATTTAAGAAAATTAATACATTTGCAAAGTCAAGGGCTTTACATGATCTTAGGGCAGGACAATAATTCAATATCAATATAGATCACTAGGGGTGGGAAAAATAATTGATTCTTAGATCCATCGCGATTCGATGCTCGATTCAGATAAGTTAATAATCCGAATTAAATTAAAAAAAAATGTAAAGGATTTTTTGGGCTCTAGTGGCCTTTACATAACAGTTGCCCGACAGGAAAGGGGACAGAAAGAGCAGCAATGGTTCGACTCAGAAAGGTTGAGAATCACTGTATTTGACAACATAAACCAAAATCAATGTATAATACAATATTGAATTGAATTTATGATTGTATTAGTTTAAAAAGGCCTGGGAAATGTACATAAAA
>JAPMNP010710628.1:0-16262 GCA_029874935.1 Atherina boyeri
CACACACACACACACACCAGCAACAAGTATAGACCTGATCAACATTTTGTTGTCATACATTGTATGTTGCCTGTTAAGCTTAAACACCACCAAGAAATGAATAATTTAAAAGCCAGGAAGTAGTCTACACCAATGGTATTCAGGACAGTTATTTTGAAATAGCATGTAATGTCAAAAGTTATCAACATGAATGCAATTTATGTACTTGCCTTCAAAAATATGTGTGACACTGTGAGAAAAATGCAAAAAACTTTTTTCACAGATTTACAGAGAGACCTACTGGCAAAACGTAGTTAGGTCCGTTTAGAAAAACAAAATAATACAGAGATGCCCAAGGGCACACGCTGACAGGATCTTTCAGCTTCATAAATACATACAGTAGGCTACAGACCTTCTGATGCTTCCTCTCCTGCTCATATCGGTCGCTTCGCTCCTGGCGCAGCCTGTCCAGCTCTCTTTGCAGCTCCTCGGCCTCCTGTCTGGCGGCTCCACGGCTCACCAAAGCTTCAAGGAGCTCCAGCACCCGCACCACGTGAGGTATCACCTCAACCAAACACTCACAGCCGAACTTGTCTATGACTCGTTCAAAGTCCTGCCCGATAACCACAGCTATGTCGTACACATCCATGACGGTTAGGTCCGCCGCGGGTCTGTCGAGCGCTGACATAACGTAGGTCTTTTGCTCTGATATGTATTCCTCCAACATTCAACATATCTCTGTAACCTCTGAAACTTTGGAGGCTTAAATTTGCCGTGGAAAATTAAGTTTTCATAAGCTAAGTGACGCGTATCTAGATACGAGAACAACTTGTCTCAGTTTGTTGACAGTTTAAACGACTCACCTACTTCTGGCGACTGTACCTCTGATGCTGCCTTCAAGTGTCTCAGAAACTTGTACATTGGAACTCCAATCACGCTTTGTATTTTATTTTGTAAGCCTTCGTTTAGGCTAATTTTGATTTCTGTTTTTGTTTTTTGTTTTGCCGTGTCCAACAAAGCCCCATAGTGCCGTACTCTTTGTGTTGTGGACACTAAAATAGATCGTGAAACATTTTTCGTTGACAGGTCAAACTTCGCTTATATTACCACACAATAAATAACGACACCAAACTAATAGCCAAACATTAACCTGTGCATCATATAATAATCCCTCTATTTTAAAGCTACCACACAAATACATGTTATGATAACGTGTAATTTAAAAAAGGGAAAAGGTGCTGATGAAAATACAATTTTTCCAAATGCTTCAGAATGCAGCAATCGTCCTTCCAAATTCCTACTGCGCATGTCGTGATGTTGGTGTATTGCCATCTATGCTCACCAAGCTATTAAAATATCCAACCAAAACAAGTAATTTCAAGTAAAGCCAATCTTTGATAAGCAACAATATACAACTTGAATTTTGGGCACATTTATAAAAATATTCTCAGAGTATCAATGTGAACAACCACATTTCTTTAGAATGTTTAACTGAAGCAAATAATTTTAGATGTGATTTTTAACAAAATCCATCAATCATTTCTTTTTTGTAAATTTGAATTACAATATCAGTTTTAGTTATAAGCCTTCCAGATGGTAAACTGCTGCTGCAAAATAAACAACAAAAAGAAAAACTCCAAATAACAAAAACACCCTCAAAATTTTGGAAAACAGGAAGCAACACAGTTCTGCATTAAATCAAACATTTATTGTTTATTTGTCTGACATTTACACTTCTTACAAGGATAAACCACCAGTAAATTTACTAAAATATATTAAGAGATCTGAGTGTATAAAGACATTTCGTACAGAGGAAAGGATAGAACATAGAAAGATACATTTTACCCTGTAAGAAAGGCTCCCAGAGGCAGAAGACTTAAACACCTTGATATTGTACATTAACTAACCCTAAAATCTCCATTTTCAGCCTAGAAGAAGCATTTGATAATTAAGGACAACTACATCCAATATCTGTGGACAAGCATTCAGTGTATCTTTGAGCTTCATCATAATATCCAGGTTCTCCTGTTGTAAAGGGACATTCAAGAGATAAGTATAACGTGAATTGTGTTCTTTTATACAGGCTTTATATCTTTACAGTGTTATTTAATGCATTGGTAAAGTACATTTCAAGGCCTCTGAGAAAATCTTGTTCTGTTGAGGGGGGAAAAAAACCTATTTTGCACATGAAGGCAAATCTAGAGTTATGTAATTTTTTTGCAGCAATGTGGACACATGAAGTGATTTTTCAGTTTTTATCACCATCCACCACAACATAAATAGCAATATAGCAGTGTACACTAAAAAAAAAAGAAAAGAAATGTGGTATCCTCCATAATGAATGTCCAAAACGTTGTGCAAAAAGGCTGTCAAACATAACTCAAAGTTTACTTTTGACCTAAAAATACAACATATGCTGTCAGTTTGTGGTCATTATTAATGATAACATTAAAAAAGGAGCAGCAGTTCTTAATTTAAAAATTCACTAATGCAAAAAATTATAATTTTAAATGGTTTAAAAGAAAATCTTTTGATGTCAAATCTTAAAATTAAATGCATTTTACCTTGTTTATTTAAAAAAAAGGGGGGTATATATATACACAGCATATATATTATACAGTCAAAAAAAAAAATTCAGGCTTCTGGTTCATATTGGCAAAAAAAAAAAAGAAGAGGAACACTTTAAAGGAAAATGGTAAAAGGCAGGATTGACAGGATTGTCAGCATGCAACTCAAAATAACTCTGTTCTTTCTCAATCCAGCCATTCTGTCGCACATTATTCTTCTCCTCTGCTCAAGTAATTACTTAAACTGCAAAATAAAGAAGAACAGAGAAGATTTACCAACACGTTGGGTCTTATTTACTTATATTTACCCATCTTTGAAATAAACCTTACCATAGTTTTGGGCGGGACATAGGGTTTTTGGGCCAACGCAGGTTTCTTCATGAGAGCAGGCTTGGAGGGTTTCGGTGACATTGTGGCAGGATGGGCCAGCGTGGAGGTTTCGCCATTCCCCTCAGGAACCTGCTCTGGAGGAACTCCTGCCAGCTCGTAGTGCTTCTTTCTCAGTTCACCCAAACGCAGACGCTCATTTTCCAACTGACTTTCCAATTCCAACACCTTCACCTGAGGAGAGAAATAAACAGGTCATTGAAGCCAACCAGTTCAACGCCAATTTTTCATTAGAATAGATCATTTCAGTTGAAAACAAACAAGCTAGCATTCATGGAATTATGAAGAAACATGAGCTGTGAAAGCTTATATAAATAAAAAAGGCACATATGCACACTTCTGCCATCACTCCTCAACCCTTCAGATCCACAACTTACTTGAGACTCCATTTCTTCTTTTCTCAGCTTTATGACGGACATCCCAGAGAAGTCCATGGTTTCTGCTCATTTGAAGCATATGAAAACCAACATATTAGGCACACACATCACAGTTTTTGATTGTCTCATTTAATCACAAATAAAACTGTACTTGCCTTTGTCCTCCAGGTTCTCCTGGCCTGTCCTTGTTGAGGCCACCACATTAGCTGCCATCTCATTCACATGGCGAGAGGCCTGTTGGAGAACTGTCAGCTTCTTACTGTTGCGATCAGCCTTAACCTGAGTGCAGAGGAGAGTCATCAAGTAAAGCCAGGGCAGTATTCCGACTGGTTATGGCTTCATGTTTCAGAGCGAGAAAGCGACTTCAACCTCAGTAGAAGTAACCTGCTTGTTGGCAGTTTTTTCTTGTCTTCCCTCTTAAACTTTCATTTTGACTCCCCTGTCCTGTTTAGCCTGAAGTAGCCAATAAAGCTGATTTAGCAATGTGTCATTCACACAAATGATTAAAAACAAGCTTGTGGGAACAAAATTTACAGTTTTTGTCTATAGGAACATAAAGGGTGATGGTTGGAAATTGTTGTTATCATTACTTGGTTAGAGTGAAAAAACACAGGTTCTATAAATAAACCAGTAATTAAAAAATATATTGGTTCATCCATAATTTTATTCTCAGTCGTTGTCAGCCATCTCATTACAGTTGAACAAATGCATTTAAAATAAAATGTCAAGTTCACTAGATTTTCATCAATCCTTTGGACATAAATTTAAGGTGTTAAATAAAAATTTAATTGAGCAGACAGAACACCAATAAGCAGTAGTGTTGACTTATACCTTCCACTCCTTTCTTTTGAGGATAATAATCAACTGAACTGGATTAAAATGGAGACTTAGTTCTCCATTTACTCATCATTGCACCACAGCACCAATGATGATGGCCTTTTTTTCCATTATTACTTACACACTTCAAACCAGAGTGTATATAATCAGAGAACGGCTGAAATGTTATTTTTATCAGCCGTCCATTCAAACACACTTTTCTATCTTCTATTCTAAGGTTCATCAGATCTGTTTGTTAAACTTGCTTTTTGGAACAAACCCCAAGCCAACACCACCAGTCACAGAAACCAATTACACCTGCTAAGCTATAAAGGTGGCACTCCCCATCTGGAATTTTATATCCAACTATTTAATTAGCATAATGCAGCAGTGCAAATGAGATCATTACCTTGGATGCAGCAACTAGCTGTGCTGTGCTTGCAGCGATTTCATGTGAACAGACAATCAACTCCTCATATTTTCCGGTGTGCAGCACCACCTTGTCGGCAGACTCTCTGCAAGAAAGCAGGTGAAAACATATTACTTAACAACCTAATTGTTATCAAGATGCCACACAGCATTCCAACATCAATAGATTATTTGTGTGTATTGATGCAAGAGTGTACTAACTAAACTGAGCAAGAATATAGACTAGAACTTACACCATCTCTGTAGCTCCCCATCCTACAGCCTTGGCAGCTGAGATGAGTCCCTCAGTCCATCGAGAGTTTCTGACATAGAACTCCTTAATGGTTGCTGCACCCTTATGGAGGAAAACATCAGTACCATTAGATAATATAAAAACAAAACGGCTCACATCAGTTTCAGAAACAATTCGCAACCGTTTTTGTATTCCAAATTGCAATAGTGAGGAACTCACCCTCCCACTCTCAACTATCTCCTTTTGCAAGTCTGTGGATGCTATGACCAGCATCCGGATGGCCTAAAGGAGGAGAGCAACACAAAGCAACCCACATATGTTCAGTGGGATTATGATGAAAGAATTTATACAGTATGTAGGACAGCCTATGATGGCATGGGAATGAGTTAGAAGACAAGTACCTTCATCAGATCAGTGCAGCTATAAAGGATTCTGGAACACAAAAAATTGGAACAGGCATTTAATTAAAAATGCAAAAATGTAATTCATAAAATAAAATTACTGTTCACATAAGGATGAATTTAATAACAACCAATGATTTTAAATTCCATGAGCGTTAGCCTGTTGAAATAGGTGCTTAAATGTTAAGATACATAAAATCCATAAAAAGGACAAACCTTTCATTGACCTCAAGTTTAACTCCTGATGTGTCCTTTCGTGCCTGATTCATCATTTCCTAAATTCAAAACCATTCAAGAGAGTTATCATCTACAATAAAATGCTTTACTTTATTATTGGTCCGTTTTTTTATATAGTATGAATGCATTCTAAAAGTACAAAAACATTTAAATGACTTACATCAATCCTGCGGACAGCCTCTTCAATAGCTGCTGATGTCGCAGCCATTTCTTTATCAACCAGATCCCCCAGCTCTTCCTGACGGATGTCCATTCCTTTTGGCCGCAGCTCCTGGAAATCACAAGAGTGGGAAATTATTAGTCATGATTAAAGACAAAGTACAAGCGTACTAGTTAAAAATGTCTGACAGCCAAGTCTGAAGTAGTAAAAATAAAAACCATACCCTAAACATAATCTTAAAAAAACAAAACAATCACTTATATCAGTAACTCCCTTCACTACATAACACTGAAACCGTGGACTTCTTTACAGTTGATAGACATGTGTCTTAGGTGATCTGATCACAAATGACCATCACTGTGAATGCACATTCAGAGGTGATTTGCGCCATGTGTCTTTACAGCAGTGTTAATTAGAAAGTGTCCTGGATCACAGTCAAGGAATAACCGAGGTCAACATGCACTGAAGTAAACAGAGTTTTATCTAAGTTTTTCTTGTCCATTTGCGGTCCAGAAAGAATGTATTCCCTGTAAAACTGTACATTCAGGGTCTGATTTACTAAATTCCAAATAAATAGCACTAAATTGCATGCAACACAAATAGATTGCGGGCGCTGTGTATTAATAATTTGCAGGTGATCAACTAAGATTGCTTGTACAACTGTTCACAGGCACAAACAGCAGAATCAAAATGAGGATTTAGCGTGCGCTACAATTTTACCATGGAGAGTTTAGAACAAGAGCAGGAAAGTCGCAAACGCAGAATGAAACTTGACCCGATGGAGAAAAAGTGTAAATATAAAATAAAACATAATCAATCTGCAAAGCCTCAAGAGCGCAGCAGAAGGCTTAGAGAAGGGAGAGAGCATAACACAGGAGAGAGGCGCACAGGAGGAGGGGGTTGCACTGTGCATATCCAAGTAAAAAATGCGACATTGGCAAAAAGGGAAAATAGAAGGACATACCGTAGTTAATGTCAGCTTTGATTACCATTAAGTGGCTGTGAATGTTATCTTTCGTTAGTCTAGAATAAACTCATGTTGAATCGTGGCGTTTGCTGTGTTATTAAATTAAATTAGAAAATGAAAAATGAAATGCTTTGCCTTCACCACTCATGAGAAATCATTTCAAGTCAGAGTGATGTGCGTCTATAAACCTGCATCATTGCCCCTCATCCAGAAGTTATGCGTAACGTCGTGCCAGGTAACATTTGCCTTTCAACCACGCAAAAAATTGGTGCAAAAATAGCCACTGCCATCAATTTCACGTTTGATAAATCACATTGCGCATGCAAAGCAGATTTATATGAATATTTTTTTTCTAATATGGAAAATGCGCTAAATTGATTGCGGGTATTACCGTGCCTATTCAAAAAGGCGCAATACTCTTTGCACCCTGTAAGTAAATCAGTTGCATCAGGTTTTTGCAGGTGCAATCAAGTTTGCACTCGTTTTAACAGTTTGCGCCCGTTTTAACACGCAAACCTTTAGTAAATCAGGGCCTCGGTGTAAACTAAACTATAAAACTGCACATTCATATTACTTCAATACAGACGTGAATTAAAAAAGCTAATCCATCTATAATCCTACACTCAATGGCATGAAGTTGAGTCTTGATAACAATGAAATTCAATTCAAATCTACTTGGAAGACAATACAAACTGGCTGGACAGAGTTCTCCAACTTCATTTTCATGTGGGATCGAACTCTTCTGTGGGAGCTGCGTTACCTATGTTTTAATCACAGTTTGTTTACTTCAAACAAGGAGTGTTAACTCTTAGAAAAAAATAAATAAATAAATAAATAAATAAATAAATAAATAAATAGTACAAAGCAGCACTTATTTCTTTACGGATCTACAAGGTTATCGTAGGTAGTGACAACATCATTGGTGTGACAGCATAATTGTGTTGTGTATTAATAGAAAATCATCATCAATACCTTTTAAGTCAAATATGTGCAGTAAAGTCCATAAATGACAGAACCTATGTATTTAAGCACTTTACATTTTGTACTCCATGAGCCCATTCTCAAATAAATAAAGACTAAAAAAAACAAATTTTTTCTCTCACCTGGCCCAAGTGCAGGATCTTCTGTATAATTATGCGAATAGAGGCTGGATCTGCCTTCTGGAGGGTATTCTTAGACTTAAGATCCTTCAGGTACTGCAAACTCTGCATTGCACAGCCTCTACAGTTATCCGTCAGTCCTACAGAGGGACAAAGATAAGAGATTGACTCTCAGCCATATTTTTTGCATACTTCAGTCACCAAGTATTAAAGGGGGGGAAAAAAATCACCCATAGAATGCTGCCTGTGCCATAGCTGAACATACAAAAAAAAAAAAAAACTTTTTGTCAAAACATTATTTCAAAGAAAGGGTTCCTTACTGTCTGCATGGTCAGTGGGAGCCATGTGTGCTGTAGCGCTGCCGTTGACAATGGTGTCCGCAGCCAAGTGTGAGAACTGGGTCAGAGCCCTTAGCAGCCCTCCTGCATCTGGTTACAAGAACATACAGTAAGAGAGCAGTGGGCCACACTAGCAAACCTGACACACCAATCACAGATTATCAGGAGGTTAGCCAAATCAGGCAAAATCTGAAGCTGAGAAAGCTCACCTGCCATGTTATTAAGATAATCTGCATGTCCCTTTTTCACGTTGTCGATGGAGCCCAGTGTCGCCTCCGCCCGACTTATGAGGTAATCTGTGTTTGGGAGAAAATAAAAGGATTAAGAAGAAAAAAACAAATAAGCTTTGGTAAAAAATGTTTCACAGACATAAAGCTGTCTGATCAAAAAGCTTATCTCTTTAATCAATATCAGTTTAGCCCATTTTTTTGGGGGTGGGGGGGTGGAGCTGTCTGACCTGGAGAGCTGGTACAGCGTATGTGGAGGGGATCATCCACCTTGGCAACAGCATCTTGGATGATGTTCTCCGCTTCTGTTATGGTACCTTGCAGCAAAGCAAACTGCTCCTCCAGAAGCTTCTTCTTCATCTGTTCTTCCTGATTTGTCTACATGTAAGTGCACATAAATGCACAAAAAAAACAAAATATATACATGTATGACTTTTCGATTAGAGAAATGTTATACAACCATAAATACACCAGATTGATTATGCATGTTTCATAACACTTCATAAAAGCATCTGTTCATCTGTAGCCCGTATGAATCTCGCATTCATGGCAAGCTGTTTCTATACAGTATGTCCCTTTAATTGTCTCTGTCCAGCGCTTTGATCAACTTTGGTTGTTGTGAAGCGCTTAACAAATAAAATTTGATTGATTAATTGATTTAATTTAGCATTGACTGGTGAGAAATAAAAAAGTTGTGCCAGTCTTTAAGGGCATGTTCACACCAAATATATGATACAGTCAATTGTTCACACAATGCTGCGCACCAAATGCTAATTTCCATCTGCCACAGAAAAACTTATTCAGTGTGAGTCGACTGCGCACCAGTCGGTCAGATGGTGACGCAATTTATGTATAGGAAAGTCTTCGTCAACCATTGGTCATGTGGTTGTTGCCACGTTTTACTGTGAGCAGTCACTAATTGGTCAATAGGCTACTCCCTGGCGGGAAGTCACCCGATTCAAGTAGGCAAATAAGTAAATGTCTCCGCCTTGTTGGTTTGGGTTCACACAAAGAACAAACAGCATTTGAAGTGACCTGTGACCACCTTTTCAAGTGGACTAGTTGAAGCGCATCAAAAGTAGTGCTCATTTACAATTCTTTGTCCTACAAGCATTTTATAAACAAATTAAGCAAGCAATCGAAGGCGAATCAAACGGTTATGTGTGAACGTTCCTTAACATTATTACAACTAGTCTGAACAGTTTTAAATGCCATTGCTCATACAAGACTTCCCTTTGGATATTGGCCAAGCAAAGAATGTGTCATGTGTCAGCAAAACCAGAAACAATAGCAACTGATGTTCTGGATAAGACTATTTAAAAAAAGAAAATACCATAGATAGAGAGTGCTTATCTACATTTCTCTGACAGTTCCTGACAGGTTCAGCTGCAGTGTTAAAAATGCTGTTTCATCCCAAACAAGGGAAACATTGTTTGAAATTCCAAATCCAGCATCCTGATAGATTTTGAAAGAAAAATGCTCATTTCAAAAACCACTGTAGCTTCTGAGTTATATACAGATATCTGCAATGTAATGTTAGCCAACATGTGTTTACACCATTGACTGTTAATATAGAGGTTTACACCAAATAACTACCTGTAATCACATTTTGATAAAGTACGGAGGAAAGATATCAATTTAATTTTGATTCGTTAAAGTTCAGTTGAACATTTAAATAAATCACATGTAAACACCGAATTAAGAGAATTAAAGATAACTTCAATGGGAATTATATAAAAAAGGGAGAATTTAATGGGCTTACAACTGAAATTATGGCCAATCATGACTGTCACATTTCTAAAATGAGAAACATTTTCCCTCAGAAGAATAGTATCGGGAACATCTGAAACAATATATATTTTTATGGTAAAAATCATATCTGCAATAAGGCCAGGACAATTCATTTATATGGCCTTTTTCATACATAGGGAACCCAAAACACTTTCAGTTTAACTATCAAATCATGAAATGACCCGTCTTTAGCTGTGCCCACTGGTTTCTCCTGTGTCCACCAAAGTGTCCTTGGGCAAGACACTAAACCCCTAGTTGCTGTTGTTGAATGTCTGCAATGTAAAGCGCTTTGGGGCTGTAGGTGTACAGCTGGAAAGCGCTATATAAGTGCAAGACATTTACCATCAGTTTCCATTTCCACAAGATTTACTGATCAACATTTAACAGCAGAAAGCAAAAAAGTCCTGAAGAAACGGCATCTGTCCTTTTACACCCACTTTCCGTTTTGTGGTCCTTTAAAAACTGACAAGCTTCTTACTTTAAGCCTTTGTCTTCTCAAAATGGAAACGGAGCAAGTGTTTCATGTTGGCAATCTCTATATGGACTATGGTTACACTCCAGCTATTGACCTTCCTGTTAATAAGACTTTATTGGGTTTGAGCCATTTTCACAAGATGCTTATGGACTGCTCTTCAGAGCTTATATAACAGCACAGTCAGGTGGTTAAGTATGCTAGCACTTTAAAATTCTAATTGGTTAAACTATAAACCCATCTTAACTGGACATTTATTTGACTAAAATGAATATTCTCCAGCCTAGCAATAAAATCTAAGGTAATAGACTTAAAAGTTACACATTTAAATGTTATGTTAGAACTTCATAGCTCCCATAAATGTAACCATTAATGCAAATATAAAGGCAAGTGTAATACTAATATTAGTAAAACTACAGTTATATTTCCTGATCTGATGTGCTTTGTAGAAAGAAGGAAAACATAAAAATCTTCAGGGGAGACAAATGTGCTGCCTGGTTCCACTGTCCTGACTGACCTTCTCCTTCAGTTTGCCCTGCAGCTCTCCCAGCTCCCTGCTGCTCCTCTCTCGCTCATGCTGAAGTGACGACTGTTGCACCTGTGCCGCCTGCCGCAGAGATGACAGCTCCGCCTCCTTCTCACTCACAGATCGCATCAAACGCTCCTTCTCTGCCTGCAGAGCCGTCATTGAGCTGTTCATTTGCTCAGACGTCTGGCGAACAAAAACAAAGTGGTGAGAAATGCCAGAAGCGGCAGATGGTTCAGAGTGCTGCAGAGTGTGTCCATCCGGAAATGCTTCACACCTCTGAGCAAAAACCTGACGACAACTTTGAACACTAAATGGAGATGAATTAGCTAAACATCAAGGTTATTCCAAATGCACACACACTCACCTGCTCACTACTCTGCAGAGTTGACTTGATGCGCATCACTTCTGCCATCTTCTCTTCCAGCTCTCTTTTCAGCCTTTCCATCTCAAACTTCTGCTCTTCCAGCTAGAGTGACAACAACGGTGAGAATACGTACACCATCGGTCAAAATTTTGGGATTCATTTCCAATTGGATTTAATGGGAAAGTGATCCTAATTTTTTTAATCTGTAGTGTATCTAGGCAACACTTTCATGTCTTTAATAGCACTGACCTTCATATCAGCTTCCTGCTTTATTCGATCCATCTCAAAAGACAGCTGCTGTTTGGTCCTCTCCACTTCCTCCTGGGTCTGCTGGGTCACTGACAGCATCTTCACTGTGTCTGCACTCTATTACCACATCAACACCTTTAGTGTTACTACGCACAGCCACACACGGACATATAATTAAAAGCAAACATCTGTGAGCTGGTCTGGAGTGTCTGTACCTTCCGGAGTAGTTCAGCATGGCTGGCCACCAGTTCTGTGTGCTTCTCTTTCAGCTTGTTGTATCGCTGTTCAGTGGCTTGTGCCTTTTCTTTACAGACAAGAGAAACAAGAGTGTTATCTTGCTCATGATAAACAGCTCTTTCTGATTTAAGTATTAACTGCGAGTCTTACGCTCTGCTTCAATGAAGGTGGTCTGTATGCTCTCGTGTTCTGCGTTTCGGCGGCGGGTCGCCTCTAGCTCCATGCGCAGCTGTTCATTTTCCACAAGGGCACGTTGTTTCTGCATACGCTGCTCTTCCAACTCTGCCTCCAAACTGTTGATCTGGGATTTGAGCTGTGTGATGTAGCGTTGAGCCTGCAGAAAAGGAAGCGCAGACTGGAGTTCAGGAGATGCTCTTATGAGTATAAATGTAGTGTGTTAAACATTTCATAATGTTAAAAGTTTATTTTATCTGTATTGCATCTCAACCTTGCCAAGATTTGTCAATCCCCATTTTTCCAGAAAAACAATCGGGACAGTGAGAGGGAAGTAGTGCCAAAAAAAGAAAAAAGGTTGGGATTGTATGTGTGATGCCATGGTAACTTCTCTCCTGTCACTTCCTGTTCAGAGGCTACTTGCCAAATTCTACATGTCAGTCTGCATCCGCCTAACACATGACCCAGATTCCTTTACACATAGATAATCACTCCCTCCCATGTCATGCGCACACGGAAAACTGTCTGGAACTCAAGCTGCTCAAGGAGACCTTACCTCTGATTTGACTCTGTCCAATTCTGCTCTCAAAAGCTCGAGGTCTGACTTCAGGCTGTCAATCTGGAGATCCCTGCCAGACAGAGAACAGAGCGTCACAGTATGACGAAAATACAAAAAAAAAAGACAACCAACTATTTTAAAAATGACAGGTTAAGGTGGAAAAATAACCAGACTCACCGGTCATCAAAGCCACCATTTGCAGGTCCAAAAGCCTGATCAAATATGTCCATCTGCAAAGAAAAATGTGAACGTTGAACAAAAAGCTAAGCCATGAGTAGTAAACCATGTACACCTGTGCGTCTTTAACATTTGATTTATACCTGTGGCTGTGCCTGGATGCTGGATGTTGAGACATCGCTAACTTCAATGAGGGGCTCTGGATCATCATCATCTTCATCTTGTTGCTCTGATTCATCATCATCAGGGATGACCACCACTGGCTTCACATGTTTGGCCAGCGAGGCTGCATGCAGGAAGTTAGGTGGGGACTGCCAAGGAGAACAAACATGAGGTATTAAAACTAGTATGCCATCACAATCTGGTGACGCAAAAACAAAAAAACTAAAACAATTGGAGTATTAATAATCCAATCCAAGATTTCTATCCAAGACCAAAAGTTTCTATGCAAGTAATAAGCCAATTCCCCCAGCTAAGAGGCAGCAGGAGCCATATAGAATTATGATCCAAAATGGGGGCTGTGAGACCCCATCCCTCTGTGCTCTTACTTCTGGCAGCCTTGGAATCTGGATCATCCTCTTGAAGTACATCATATCTCTAGCTTTATTGAAGAATTCCTTAAGGCTGTGTGAGAAAGAAAAACAAGTTAAACTTCGTCTAATATTCACTTCACATCAATGCAAAAAATACTGCATTTAATACAGTCTCATGTCAGATCAATTTAATGTTTATTTGACTTCCATCACGATGAAATGCTTTACTGTACCAAAAGTCACACGAAGAATTAGGTAGATTTAAAACTACACACTTTGACAAATAATCCTTTGCCCGAGCCAGAGGCTATGGACACAACAGGAAACAAATGGTGACAAAGGGTGGGGGGTTGGGATGCAGTGATAGTTATATTTGCATCCCTTTAATGTGCTGTGGTGATTGGGTGTGGCAAGATTATGTTGCAGACTTAGCTTTGCTTTATTTAAAAAGAAAAAAAATCCCTGTGATATTGTCACTGTTCTCTAGAGTTACCTGCGGAACTGCTCATGGAAACGATCACGGTGTCCTTGCAAGGTATCCGCAGGGAGACCTGAAATTATAAGGCATGACCTAAGACTGGGTGTGACATCTTGAATTACTTCAGGAAAATCTTTATTCGAATAAATTAAAAAGAAGAAAAATAGAATATGAATGATTAATGCATAAAAAAGTATCCTAGTTAACAACTGTCCTTACAGGCATGCAGCTTGAAAAGCAGCTTGACGGTGAAGTGGTAGAGGTGGCTGGAGTCCTGTATAACCTGGATGAGTGGGGCCAGGCGACACTGTCCCGACGTGAGAGTGGAAATAGCAATAGATGTGTTCAGCTGTCTGATCACTGAGGGAAAAAAAACCAAAACACACACACAAACAGAAACAGACGTATTTAAGTATCTTTGATGTGGATTATCTGTCTCTTAGACATTTACTCATAGACTTATGGCAATTTATGTACAGGACATGCAGTATTGTCTGCATTCTGGACTCATATTGATGAAAGCTCTTTGTAGGGCTTTTACACTCCCATAGCAGCTCTGCATTGAAACTACTAGTAAAATAAAGCACACTTTTACAAACTCATATGACAGATAACTCCAAATACTTTCTGCAACGTGTAAACACTACAAAACAGCTTTCACTCTTTCAACTCTTATACATACTGCTTACACACAGAGACTGGTCATATATCATTCACAATTTAGCTGCAAAACTTGTTTATCGTCTTGTGATCCTGGGCCTCCACCCTGCAAGCATGTGAGGAACATGGTGTTACTGCCAAGCAGGAGGAAATCACTTTAATGTGATCTAATTGCAGGCATTTCCTCATCAGTTAAAAACAGGGAAGGAGGAGGTAAAACTTGACTTCAAGACCACAGACGATGTGAAATCAAGCAAACTAAAAGTAGCTCACAATAGCCTTCTTTCTTGATAGGCTCTTAGCCGTTTGTGCATAAATAGATAATGTCAGCAGGCAACAGCCCTCAACTGTAGCTCAGGTTTCTCCTGCTTGGAATAGTCAAATAGGAAAAATGGTGGGAGGAGTTTTTGTTTTCACCTGTCTCAGCCAGCCGCAGCTCTGTGTCCATGTAATCAAACACCTCCACTGTGAGCTGGAACCTGCAGGAGAGAAGTTGATACTTTCGTTAGACAGAGATGAGACCCCACTCAAACACAATGGTGCTGTGACTCTCTGAAATTAAAGAGCAATAGAGCTAGTCTGTTTATTTCATGGACGAAGTTGAGTGGCCACAACTGTGGTCATGGTTGAAGATTATAGCAATAAATGGACACTCCACATCAAACATTACTTTTGCAGGGCTAAGCAACTCACACATTATTAATGTCGGTTCCTGCAGTGCGCTCCAGTACTTCATCTGTGACCTCCAGGTTTGGGGGGATTTCTGAATGCTGCATTGAAGCACAATTTGTGAGATTCATTGCCAGTTTCTACTCACATTTTGAGTTCTTAACAGTTTTAGTGCAGTACATATGTGTGACAAAAGAGACATTTACTTTACCTTCGTATGAAACTCCAGCTTTGTGCAGAGCAGCTTGGTATACAAAGCCACCAGCTGTCCATATTTATCATGGAGGTGGGCCTAGAAATACGAGAAGTGATGTAAGAATTAAGGTTTGAAATTAAATGAAAACATATGTTATCAAGAGAAAAACAGATGCTAAAACTCACCCATAACTTTCCATTTTCAACTAGAGAACTGTGATGTCTCATACAATCTTGTAGAACCTGTGAAAGTGACAGCTTTAATAAATAACTAGTAACACCCTGAATAATGTTAAAAATCAGGTAATTTTTTTCTATCTATGTGGTAAAAAAAAACAGTTATCATAGTTTCAGTTTTCACAATTAAGATTAGCCATCCATTTCTTTATTCATCTTATGTCCAGCTTATGAAGTTGGTGCCATACAGTGGATAGTAACAGGAAGGCAGGGTGAGAACTTGGCTTACATTGCGGTGCCCGTCCCGTAGGACTTTGTGCAGTACATGGCAGAACTTCCAGCTAAGGATGGAGTTGCTGTGCAGAGGGAAACCCTGTGCATAGGACCAGAAGGTGTAGGCTCCCTTCTCCCTGTGTGTCCCAAGGATGATTCCTGTTTTTGTTAAGGGGGAAAAACTACCACAGAACTTGGTTACACTGGTAACTGATGGGGTCGCAAAAATGGTCTCACCTTTTTGGGTATGTTGATATCTTACAAAACAGACCTATTTAAAAGTTAAATATCATAAAATAAACATTTTATTTGCACATATTTCTTATACATCTAAATCATTTTAATTGTCCAACCCATATAGTTAAGATTAATCTCAATGGGTACACAAGTAGACTGGCGACCTGTCCAGGGTGTAGCCTGCCTCTCGCCTGCTAATAGCTGGGATAGGCTCCAGCCACCCGTGACCCTGAATTGGATAAAGCGGTATAGATAATGGATGGATGGATGG
>JAPMNP010710631.1:0-13279 GCA_029874935.1 Atherina boyeri
ATAACAACTTTGTGTGATCTAGCGCCTCATGGTGAGAGGACGCCGTGATCAACCAGTCGTCTATGTACGCGGCCACTCCTACAACCGCCCTCCTGAGAGGCACCACGGCAGCTTCGGTGCATTTTACAAACACCCTCAAACTCAATGAGAGAACGAACGGGAGCACAAGATATTCATAGCATCTCCCGTAAAATGCAAACCTGAAGTATTTCCTGTGCGGGGGATAAATCGGGATATGAAAGTATGCGTCCTTGAGGTCGACTGATGTGAACCAGTCGCTTGGGTGAAGGAAACGCAGCAGAGTGGCGTGCGTCAGCATCCTGAATTTGTATTTCCTGAGTTGCTTGTTTAGAACCCGCCGGTCTAAAATGGCAAGCATCCCGCGACCACCATTCTATGGTACGAGGAAATATCTTTAGTAGAATCCACTCTGAAAGTGTACCTGGGGAATTACATGTACCGCTCTTTTTCTCTTACAGGGAGGAAATTTCCTCCTGTAGGAAGCGAGCAGCTTACCCCTCGGCTTGTGACTGAATCACTCCCCGAAAACGTGGGGGGGATACGGCAAATTGGAGCCTGTATCCTCTGCTTATTGTGTCCAGGATCAATTTCGAATACGTGCAGTTTTTCCACCTTTCCAAATCTGTTATTTGTGAGGTCAGATTGTCCTCTTGTGGCACCGGGTCACAGAACATTTCGTTCTGCACTGCACATGCGCGAGGACTTGTGTCCTCGGCAGGGCCGTTTGTGTAGGGAGGAGTTCTCACTCCCACTGGGAAACGAGAGACCAAATCCCTTTGCACTGATGATTTTGTTATGCAAAATTTTTAACTGTGCCCTCGGCACAACGCCTGGATGTAACAGTTTGGTAACTTTTGATGCATTTCTTGGAACAAAAAATCTTGTGAAACATGGCTGGGGGCCACTGAGGGGTCTCCTCTGTTGAGACCAGTCTCTCTGCCTTTTCTTGGCGCCCAGTGCGGGCTCGAACCTCCCGTTTTCCATGGGCTGAACTTGGTTGGCCCCATCGGAGAACTGAATAGTTGTGGAGAGTGGACCCAGGTAACACCCTCCGTCCCAGCTGACTATCAGGCCAACCGTTTCCTCCTCTGCACAGTCTGAGTGGAGGTAGCCGGCGGCTGATCAGGGGAAGCTTTCAGGCTTTTTTCTGACACTGGCCCTTGACAGTGGGGGCTCGTGGTTGTGCCTGTGTGGCTGACTGCGTCTTCGTCAGCTTCAGAATTCTGAAGCTTTGGGTAAACGTGCCGCAGCCTGGGAAAAGGTTTGGCTTTGGGTTGGGTGTGCTGTGGCGCAGGGCACCGGCCGCCACTTGGAGAGACACAGCTTCAGAGCCTCGTCATCCTGTTTCTTTTCCCCGCACCTCTTCTGCATGGTGGAGACAGATGCACCAAACAGCCCCTTGGGAGAATGGGGGTGTCGAGGAGGTCCTCCTTCTCTTTGATCGAGAGTGTAGTGAGGTTCAGCCAGCGTGCTCTGTCCTGCAGGACCATCAGCCCCATAGCTCTGCCCAAAGCCTAGATCGCCACCTTATGGAGGTGAAGGCAGTGATCAGTAATAACACTCACCTCATCCCACAGTGCAGCGTCAGGAGCGGATGTCATGTCCTCCTCCAGCTCCGCCTGATGTGCCAAAAGGAGCGAAGAGGCATTGAGCGTGCGGACTGTGAAGGAAGCCGCCATGTAGGATTTCTCCGTCAGGTTGGAATGAAACCGGTCCGAGCTGGAGGGGAGGGCGGACCCTCTCGCATAATGGGAGTTTTCGGATGAAGGTGGGCCGCCACAGCTGACTCAACGGGGTGCATCTGGCGGAGGCAGCACTTATCTATTCCTTGGCAGTCGAGCACAGAACTTCCCGCTCTCAGGATGTTTATCCCTATAGGGCTTAGACTGCCAGGAGATAGCAAACTCCTCCAGCAATTCTGGGAAAGACGGTAGAAGCTGTTTCACCATCCTCTTGGCTTTCGGCAGCTTTTTCCCATCAAAACGGGACCAGCTAGCCTCAGCCTGCACTTCTGGCCACTGGATGTCAAATTTAGCTGTGGTGCGTTTGCACACGCCCTGCAGGTCTAAATCCAGAATGGGCAAAGACGAAGCTCCATCCCCAGCCTGCCCGACACTCTGGGACTTTGCAGCCTGACTAGAAGGTCTTAAAAGGTAGGTAGTCATCTTCATCTTCGCTTTCAACTCGCATCTGAAGCTTCATCTTCTCATGTCATATGTAAATCCAAAGGACCGCCTGCGAGTGCTTGGTCAACTGAAACCGGTGGCAATGGGTCAACATTGTCTAGTATTTCACCCCAGTTTGTTCCAGGTTCTGCATCCAGGGCCAGCGTCACTGCCTGGTCCGCCGGTTCTTGGCTAACAGCCGCAGAAACTATCATCGGGTCACCGCCGGACATTATACCCACATTATATTTACATTTAATCCTGTTTGAGCTTCATGTTTATCATCATCTTTCTTTGAACTAATACAAAGTTTTTTTTCTTTGGATCATAACATTTTCACATTTTCAATTTAGTAAAGTCATTTCTGGACAAAAAGAAAATATGTAAGACTATGAAACTAAAAAAGTGTTTTCATGGCTGGTTTTTATTACTGTCATGGGTGTCAGATATTCTGTCAATGAAATACTGTTTAGTTTACAAAAGCATGTCAAAATGATCATTCACTAGGCAAAAAAAGAAAGAAATAATTAAATACTGCAACAAAATATTATTTTTCACTGCTTGTTGTTGACTGACATGTAATGAAACCCCCAAAAAATAACATATGGGCCACTGAGGATAAGACTCCACATAATTGTAAACGAAATGGTTGAAAGTTAAGCCTTCAATCATCATTTTAAACAAGGTGTGTAAAACTAGGCTTCTGATGGCTTAGTCATCTTCTTGCCTTGGATTACTGGACCTATTTTCAGGGACTGGATATGCAACAGTGGGCAAAATGGAAATGTCAGGTTTGATTTCAAGAGAATGACAGGAAAGGGCAAAGATGAAGTGTGAGATTCTAAGAAGAAGAAGAGCCTCTTTTACTGAATCAGTAGATCTTGTGCCTTCACTCCCCATATTTCAAGAGTGGGAGCTGTTAACCAAGTCTGGAATTTACATTTCACTTTGACTTAAGTGTTGCTAAGCAGGCAAGGGATGAATTCACATTTAGGAGACAGCAATCACATTCGAACTGCCACAATAAACATCCATAACTTGAAGCCAAAACTAAAACTCTGCCTGTGGAAAAATCCTTATAAAAGTCTTAAGATTTCTCAGTTTTGTGCAAACCATATCAGCTACTCTGTAAATGTCAGGTGAAAATTATGAAATCTTCTGACATTTTCCACATTGAACCATATTCTCTTAGTTCAATTAATGCAGTTATGTGCTTCCAGCACCTGATCCCACTTTATTTGTAGAAAAACAAGCAGTGAAAAAGGAACAGCGGACACATACCCACCAAGAGAAAAAAAAGAAAAAAGAGAAGGTATGGACACAGCTGGAGGGTCTGGACTTGTAATAACAGCACAGGCCACCCTTCAATCATCAACCTGGGTTCTGTTCTTTCCACTTTATTCCCAAGAGGGTATGAGAAAATGAGAAAGGACCGAGTGAGAGAATGGGATATAAAGATGATGACACATACTTCTGTGTTCAAGTGTGAATTATATAGAGCAAATTGCAGGTTCTTCATGCCAGTGGCACCATCTTCCTGGCCAACAGTATCTAATTACTGGAACAAACAATTACAAAGTAAGGATTGCAATTAAGAATGAGTTTTCAATCTTGTATATGTTCAGGTTGGAATTCATCACAACTTCAGACAGTAAGCGAGTCAGACCATGAAGAGTGTCGGATGAGGAGAAAAGTGAGCTGCAGATAGGAGAGCTCTGTAATGTGTCCTCTTAGTCTGCTCACTCACCTTCTAAGAAGATCCACATATTTTACTTCTCAGGCTGTGCTCTACTCTAATGTATGGCTCTGTGCGCATTTAGAAATTGGAATTTGAATTCCAGAAAAAAATGACATCTGTCTGAATTCATTAATCTCTATTACTTTTGCTGTATTCACTACTTTACTGTGGATCATCATGACAGTTTGTGTAAATGAGCAAAAATGTGTTCCTAAGTTCTGCTTTGAGAGCTTATTTTGATTTCTCATGGACTATGCAGACAAAGGATAATCTTATAAGAAAGGGGATGTTTGTTGTAGATTTAGACTCTGGATATTTTTCCTCAGCAGTCGCATCTCAGGTAAACACAGAAGCAGATTTCCTATTGAATAATAATGTCAAAGACATACATATTTGGCATCTACAAAAGATAATCTTGAGTCATGGGGCTATACTTTGAATCACCATCTTTACAGACTTATAAAGAAAGAATCATTTAATTAGAGTTAGAAGTTGTATTGGCTAGTGGTAATACATTTTACAATAAACCAGACACAAAAGTCAAGCAAAAGAAGGTTATTTTAAATGCCACAGCAGATGTATTTAGCATGAAACTGTTTGTTGAGTTTCAGTGGTGATATGAGTAGTTTCTTGGACTCACTTGCACCAATGCCACAACAGAAGGGTGCAAAGCAGAGTCTCTAACACAGACTTATGAAGGATATGAACCATTTTGCAATACACAATGATATCATTTTGTTCTCACTGACTAGGTTGGGTAAATCTTGTGGCTTGTTCTCGCCCCTTAAGCTGAGCAGTACTTTCTTCTGGTGGGGCTCAGAGAAATATTGAGTGATTGGTCGGATATTTGAGGTGGGCGTGGTTAGCACAGAAAAGCATTAAGTGGAAAGTTGTCACCTTCCGTGTTTCCACTGTTGTGAAGTTGAACACAGGGTTTTCATGAACAGCTGATCAAGGTGCTGACAAAGTACAGAAATGAATACATCGTATGTGGCATTTAAGGACACACAGACGTTCGGCCTGCCAACAAGAGGGCCCCAAGCCAGAGGGGTGTCTCTGAGGGGCCGACCAACTTTGAATCAAGACAGAGTAGTGACAATGTGGAGAGTTTGCAATGACAGTGGCCGACCGCTTCAGAATTACCTCCAGGGCCCCACCCCACATCTTGGTCTTGCCGCGAGTAACTGTGCATCTTATGTAAACAAACAGGTGAGAGCAGGTTTATAAAATGAGTAGTTTTCTACAGTATCTGGCAGTGACAAAAGAGAAAAAACAAGAAGAGTAAAGAAGAGATCAAAACAATGGTAGGTAGTGAAGATAATACAGACGATAATTCAGCTCAGAACAGCTCAGCCTATTCTCCTAGTGACTACCTGGGTGAGATAACTTGGATAAATTCAAATTAAAGCTGTTCAGTTAAGCTAAACTGAAAATCTAATGTTAAATTAAAGAATTCATGGGCAAGACAATCTGATAATGTTCTACTAAAGCACATCGATGAAAGTTATTGTGTACAAGCGGAATTTATATTCTATTTTCCATGTCAAGTAAGCTTTAAGTTTCTGAAAACTACTTTTCTGAAAACTACTTCTGAAATCTATTTTTAAACTACTGTACATGTAATCCTAAAAGGTCATAATGCAGGTTTCAGCACATGGTTTAATCTTCTGTATTGGAACTACATATATTCATATTGCCCCTATTTAATTAAATGAAAATAGTAATCAATTAAGTAGAAGTCAGTAGAAGTGAAAGCTTTAAAGGAACATTCAGAGGTATAAATCGAAAAATGTAATACTGTGACAACAACACCTTAAAAGATAGTATTATTAACATTTTATTGTCATTATCATAAGTATTCAATATCATAACAAAAGGGGTATTAATTTCGGTTGGAGGGGACCCCTGTGAAATTTTACTTGGGGCTCCTAGAGACCCTAGAATCACCTCTGAATACAGAGATACCACCACATGCACAAGTTTTACGTTCAATACTAAATAACCATTTCAATTATTCATTGCACATAAAGACAGACATGTCTTCCCACAGTTATCCCTGCCCCGTCACGGATGAAGAGTCTCGCGGAGTGTGTATTGACCTGACCAAAACTAATTTATTTTCTTGTTCTTGCAACCTGGAGAACAAGAACAAAGTTCTTGCTTCTTGTGAAGTATGTAACAAGCTTTATCTAGGCTGCCCATCACCACCTTCACCTCTTTTCCCAGCATAGAAAGTGTTTGTCTCTTTCCTGCACCGACTAAAATCATTAACATCTGAATTTTCAGAAGATTCTCATAACATTTAAGGCTGAATCATGCTTAAAAAAAACAGAAAAATCAAATACTATGATCCTTACTGTGCTACCTGCTTTGTCCAGATCAGAGAGGACTGCTTGAAGCAGAAAAATGATGTGATTTTCAACCTCAACCACAGAACTGTTTGCAAACTGCAGTAGGTCCTAAAAGGAGCACCTTCTCTTCTCGGTCACACCTACGTCCTACGCGGGACAGAACAGCAGTTTCCCCGATTCCCCCCCTCTTTTTCCAAGCTGCAGCGCGGATCCTCGGCCCAGCTCTGGAGGTGGGCTATAGTTTCAGCGCGATTGCGTAATTGTCATGCAAATGGAGTTTTTACAGAGTGGCCCGTTATCGACATGGCTGGTGTGACCGCAGGCCGTCTTTTTGGAACCAGGTTGAGCTTAACCGGTTCACCCAGCTGTGACCGCAGCCTTACCTTCAACATGAGGCTCTTATTGGCTTGCCTGGGGACACTTTCTTACTTGGGCAAACCAATATTAGCCTCTCCATGTCGAGATTAAATGCAATTCAGAGTTACGTTAAAAAAAGACGTCTCACCCAGCAGGTTTGTTTAAGTTTTTGTTTCCTTTTTTCCAACACACATTTGCTCTCTTCATGTTAAACAGAACTCTGCTATACTCAATAACATTAAGTAATTATATTCATACATATCTTTATTCATTAGCAAGTTTTAATTACTATTTTCCAAATCTGGTCAGCTGTTTTTCTCACTTGTACTTTTCGTCATTCAGAGTGGAATTTAGTGTCCTATTTAATTGCTGCTAACCTAGACCTCAACTTTTACTTTGCTCGTTCTTACTTCAAGAGTTACTATGGTAACTAAACTTGAGTTTGATTCATTGCAAGGTTGAAAAACTTAAAGAGTTCTTTCTAGACCCCCTTTTAGGAAAATACAAGCAAAAGTAAACAAGAGTGTTATTTAAACGTCAACTTCCATCCATAAATGTAGTAGACTATTGCCCATTCACACTTATAAAATGTAATCAGCACACAGGTGTACACACATAATTGACTATAAATATGCAGTCAGTCTATGCAATTCAAAGTGGCTCAATTATGGCTAAGCTGCATCATTCAAAATCTGAGCCTTGCTTTGAATGATTGGCTGCTTTTTCATTTGCTAATGCAACAAAATATCTCCCTCACAGAGTACTTTATCAGTAATTAATAAATGAATTAAAGCAGCAGCATTCATATGCAGGTAACAAAGCTTTTCATTTTCTCCATGGTTTGGCCGTCACATCTTAAATATGACCAGTCAGAGAAAAGCCAAGCTCAAATTGCTGCAGTGTTAATACAGCTGCCTTATGCTTTTGTAAAAGCTTGTGTTAAAATGTTAAATGTATAACTAGTAAATAAAAGTATAACTTAAGAACTTAAAAACAGACAGATTCTTGATGATGCATGCTTTCCAGAAACAACAATTATTAGATCCTCTATATAAGGAGAAACAAGTGTGTCATTCTGTAGAGTTAATGCTGTATCATCAGACTCACCACACCAGGAAAGATTTTGGTAAGACGGTCAACTGCTGCCATAGCTTTTGACTTCCCTCCTCCAAGGCAGTCCTCAAACTCATAGAGTGGCTGCCGAACTGGATTTGAGTATGAGATCTTTGCGTTGTCCACAAATGTGATGTGTCTAACTCCCCATCCCTGAAAAACAAAGGAGTAACATTAATCACCTTTCACAAGCTTATACCTAGATAAGTACAGGCCATCACCGCTATTTATAATGCACACAGCACTTTATCAAGAGCTAAAATGTCAGTGTGACGTAGTCTGTGCAATTTAAAATGAATAACTGTAATTCCACTTTAATTCAAAGAAATGGATTTGTCAATTTACAGAAACTGTAACACAGCCTTTTTAATCTGTATGATTGTCCTTTAAGGTCACTCTGCTGATATAAAATCCATAGCCACAATAATAATAGCATTACACCAGAGTATAATTAATTTCAACACAGGCTACTTCAATTTAGATGTGGACTTACTTATAGCCGTCAAATTTTACTCCTCAGTCTAGCAAAACATTAAAAATTAATACTTAATTTGTTCAGTTTAGATCAGATGAAAAATAATTCAAGGTCATACAGTCTACACACCAAAACAAAAAGATGTGTGTGGATGTCTTAGAAAAACACGTGTGTGGAGTTAGAATATTCTCCCCGTGTTCCCTTGGGTAGCTCATGTTAGCTACTCCCACAAAAACATGCTCCAGTCCTGGGCTGTACACTGCCGCCCCCTGGCTGGCAGGGGCGCCCGATGGGGCCGGGAGGATCCGGCTGGAAAAACGTGATCCTTCCACGCGATACATCAAGCCGAGGAAACCCTGCCCCTTTGGGTGAAAAGAATGGCCTGCTCACTCCTCAAACTAAGAAGTAAGCTTGAGCTTCAGTGCAGGGCGCTCCCAGGGTTGGCAGAGGGAGAGCAATGTCCAGGACTATACATAAGTAGGAGCACCGGGTGGAAAAATGGGAAAAAACATGGGATATAAAAAACAAAAAAACAAAAAAACAAAAAAAAAAAAAAAACATACAAATTAGCATTGGCAAAATTGAAAAAAAGAAAAGAAAAAGATAGGAAGAAGGATTTATCTTTTTTTTTAGATTTTTATTCCTATATTTTTATCTTTATCTTTTTTAATTTTGTCTATTTTTCTGGATCAATGACTTCAAAAAAGCATGTTGTGGTATATAAATGATAATAAGAACTTGGCAGCTCACGAGGGAAATCAAATATTCGGTTAAATAGGGTTACTCGAGCACATTAATTTACAGCAACATCGACAAGTTTTAAAATTTCTGGTCTGCATATGGAAACATAAGCAATGCATATCTGAGACTATGTTTTACAGAGCCATATTTGGCAGTAATTTGTTAAAATCATTGTAAAATTCAGTGGCTCAGATCAGCTTCTACTTTCTGTTTCTGGGCCCCACTATGTCAATCAATCATTCAACCTTTATTTGTAGAACACTTTCTCATACACAGAATGTAACTCAACGTGCTTTACAATAATATGACAAGATTTATACAGTAAAATAAATACTGAAACATCATCAAGATGCAACTCAGTAGCAATACAAGTGATCAAAATACATTAGGACTCAAAGCAATTAGTCAAACCACACATTTATCTCGTCATCCCACATTCTCAGCCCCTCTATGTTTTCCCAACTTTACCATGAGCGTCCTGGCCACATTGCAGCCCAGCGTCCCAGCACCCAGAAGAAGACACTTGGTGCTAATCACTTTGTCCAGATCCAATGACGGAACAAGCCTCCATCTCATCAGCTTCAGGTTTAGGTCCACTGATGACTCTGCAAGCCTGAAGACGGCAAATTTAGAAAACAAAATAGCCAGGGTTTGAATATCTGCTGCAGCAGATCTGAGCAGTTATATAATGAAGTCACTCCTTCATAAATCAACACATTTAATTTATTTTACCTTTTAGGGTCCATGCATTCACTCAAATTGACCATCCTGGGTCCCATGGCCCCTTTTGGGTTCTTCTCCCAACCAACACTTTTTGGACAAACTAAATGGTAAATAAATGTATAAAATTAAGATAATAATCCGATTTCCTAAAATAGTGACAGATACGACCATTTGCAAAATCATGCACACGTCCAAGTTTATTTGACATTTGTACCTCCAACACAACACATGACAGGATAACAAACATCTTAGACAAAAATAAACTAATTGGTTTAGATGAGCAAGCAGAAACATAATTAACGTAATTGACCTGCTTCAATGTGTTTCCTGTTATAAACAAAACATGTAGAAGTTCAAGATGACAAATTACATTTGTACTGCCAGATACGTTAAATATATCTTATATATGGAGTAAAATTACTCATTTTAACATCATAATGAAAGACAATTACAATTTCAAATTGCTTTTAATTATTCAAAGATTATTACCAAGACCATATATTAGTTTGATGTATTACTCTGGAATAATATATTTTTCTAAAAAAAACATGCAATTAGCTTTTAAAATAATCAAGGCACTGTATCACTGCTTGCATGGTGGAGACCTTATTTCATTCCTTTTTTTCTTTTTCCTGGGAAATATTACCAGGTTTAGATGAATTCCCCCCCCCCTCTCTCTACAAGATGCAGATGCTGGCATGTCTCTTAAAAGTTCTACCATTGTCCCTTTCAAAACAGAAACAGTACCAAATCTATCAATGTAAACAGGGGAATCAGTTTTAACTTCATGAATACATCCTCTGAGTTAATTAAAACCATGATGTGCTGATGAGGAAGACTGAAGAAAACAAAGACGCCTAATCAGAACTCAACAAAAACCTTCACATATCACATACAGACCTCTTTTGTCATCCCGCCATTACCATTTAAATAGCTTTCATTATTTATTTGTCAGACAAAAGGAAAAACAAAGACACCTTGTGAGATAAGTGTGGCATGAAAAGGAAACGGATAGTCTCAGTGGAAAGAGAGTGAAGACTGGAACAAATCTACACAAGGGAGCACATACATGCAGGTAAACATGTACAAATCTGTGGACATGCAGAGAAATACCAACACAACAGTGCATGTTACATGATGTTTCATGCACAACGATACACACACATACACACACAAAGGAACACAAATTTACCTGAGTTGTTGGGAAGTTCAGGTAATTTGACTTGGAAGATGAGGCTGTGCTGAATGGAGCGGCTTCCCTGCAGAGTTCGGTCTCTGAAACACATCAGCTCCACTGTATCCAGCTTAGAGCCCCTAAAGGCAAATTATGCACAGATTAAAGATTGGGGAGTGTACAAAGAAGCGTGCAAAAAAGCACTTGTTTAAAATTTGATGTAGAACTATCACTCCCATTCTAATTAAAAACACAACACAGATAAGTGAATTTTTCTAACAGTATTATTTAGTTACATCACGTAGCACGTTACTCTTAATATGGTCCTAAAGAACTCAAAATACAAATTGAAACTCAAGATGAATAAGTCAGACATCACAGTCAATTTCATCTGCAGCAATCCAGTCAACTGAGTATCAATAGCTCTTTTTTTTTTTTTTTTTGCAACAAAGCAAACAGTAATCAAGCACAAGACTGACTTGGTTTGTATTAGATAACATTTGCTTCCAACTGCCAAGTATGGGGGCTTTTTGCAGCTGATAAGCCACAGCTTGGACAAGACCATGTTGCCAAACTAGTACTGATTAGAGTTTCTGATTCAGGCAATAAAAAAAAAAAAAAAACAGTGCATATGCCAAGAAAAACTCATTTCTGGATGACAAAATGCTACTGATTCAGACGTGTATGCAGAGCCATAACAACCATAATCACAGCAGTGATTGCACCACAACATTTGTTGATGCATTTATTAACTTCAGCATCATCAATAATGATTGGAGAGATAACGTTTACCCTGTTCTTGCTTCATCTATTCAGAAAATATCATGCCAAGTGTTGTTTTTTTTCTGAATGAAGAATTTTATATGTACAACATTTACATTATCGATACAGTGTTGACTTCCTCTGATATCAAAATAGCCGTTCTTTTTTATTATTTGTTAATACATTTTATGAACTTACTCCATTTCTGTCCTTGTTCTATGTTGTCTTTGTGCTAGCTGTGTCTTTTTTAAAGAGTCATATCATTGTGCAAACATCTTCTGTATTACATGGATGAACCTACAAATGATGAAAATCAATTACCTGTGAAACAATACAGGAATTGCTCATTAACTGTACTCATGGAAGTGAAAAGTGCATTGCTTTTATTTTTCCAATTCTAAGAAATGTTAGTTCATTTATGAGTTGAGCTTATTCCTCAGGTCATATGACAAATCCTTTGACCCTTCCTTGAAAACTGTGTCGTCGAAAGTTATAAGTAAAATATCCCTGACATGTCTGCAAAACATCATGTTTGACTGAACCACAAAGAAACAGAGACACTGCTCCGATTGAGCAAAGACTTAAGGTGAAGGACTGTCAGTAATTTTGCAGCAACAATATATCACTGCTGAAACTACTGCAGGTCAGCCATGTGTGACTGCAGATTGTCTGGATCAACTAATTCCCTTTTTCTAGCTGAGAAAGAGACTTCAGCAGCATCACAGACTGCCGCTACAGCTGAGAAGAGGGCCAGCAGCCCTGTGAAAGGAAGACATGTGACTTCAAAAATTTGGACTATTAAAAGCTGTTTGGTTTTGACACTTAAAAATGTGCCAAATATTGTTTGATGATGACACACAATGCACTCTTAAATTAAATTCTGCTTCATTATGAAATAATGGATCTTTAATTCCTTTGCTTATTGAGTACACAGTGACAAATATGATAAATTGATTATATGGTCTAAAGAGGTTAATATAAAGACTTTCTGGATGGAAATTCTTGGGAGAAACCTCTGATCCTGCAAAAATTATTCACTTCTTTGCACAATAACGGACCATGGGTGGCAACGCTAAGGACTCAATTTAATATTGTTTATTTATTGTTTATATTGTTGATATTATATTGTTATTATAATTCTTTACTCTTTTTTAACTATCCACTGTGCTGCTGCAACACTGAGAATTTCCCCATTGTGGGACAATAAAAGTTTATTTTATCTTAATGTAGCTTACTGTAGTTCAGGTCTTTGAAGCGTTCCCAATGACAGCTCCCAAAATTTTATCTTAATGAACCATTCACATACACACAGGACCCACTTCATACACTGATCACTTCTTAGCTTCCTATAAGGCCCTCACCTGCCATCATGAGCAACTTGTGGTTCAACATCTTGTCTGAGAACATCTAATCAACAGGTCCCAGAGATGAACAGCCCAATAATCATCTGAGTCAATCTCACTCTATTTATGAGGTGACAGCCTTCAAAATCCGAACCAAAAAAATTTCGGACACTATAGATAAGGATGTTCTTCATCAATGGTAAACCTTTTATTAACATACACATTATTCCCAACTTCAGTCTTTTGAAGAGGTATTTCATGTGTTTTTACGGAGCACATATATACAGTACCAGTCAAAAGTTTGGAAACATTATCC
>JAPMNP010710652.1:0-17579 GCA_029874935.1 Atherina boyeri
ATACATATCCCATGCATTCTCAGCTCAATATGATGCTATCGCTTTTCTTTTTTTTATTTCTCGTTCTGTAGAAAATACACACTCATGGCTTTAACAGTTTACAGTCATTTGGCTGTTAATTGATTATCAGTGCTAAAAATACAGCATCAACTGGGTTTCTTTGGAAATACCCAGTTTCTGTTTCTGCATTGAAGACGTTTGTGAGTGATGGTTGGAGAACACAGGCTGACCTCATCAAATTAAATTAGTTGTTACTGGAAAATTGGTTTAGCTTGTTTATTATCAAACATGTCATATACCACACATACCTATTTATCAGTATTAGCGCAGTCTCACTGCAAGGTAGGCCAGCTGGGGCTTTGAAAGGAGAAATACAAGTCTAGTGATCTGGGCTGATCAACTTTTGGAAAAAAAAATGTTTTGTCAAATTTATCAAAACATGAATTTGGAAATATTTAGCTTTAAATAAACAAAAAGTAGCTTAAATAGTCACTTTTGGGTACAAATCTATCGGTGGAATAGAATATGTAGGTGAAATTAAAAACAGATTATATTTTATTGACACTCTGTTTATGAAAAAAACATTCAAATAGAAGTCAAAGGAAAAGACAAACAAGCAAAAGCTACCAAAAGCCCTTTTTCAAAACAGTGTGGTTAGATATTGGACTGTTTTTCTCTTTTTTTGACAATCTTTTTTTTTTTTCAAGCATAAGTCCTTGGACTGTTTTATGATTGTTTTCAAGATCTTATGAACCCATTTGTGGTTAGCAAATATAGTGCAGTCCAATATTTCCCTAAAATAAGTATACCTGTCTCTAAGGAATAGCTATCTAAGCTCAGCATATATTGTATATACATTCATAAATCTCTTTTTTATCTCTTTCTATGTTCTAGACCATCCTTCATCATAATTTTGTAAATGTATTCATACATACTTTCCTTTTATCGTATCCACCAATTACTAAATCTTTTCAAGAAGATTGTTATTTAATGTATAGCCACTTTTGCAAAGGTTAAATAAATTGACTGTGTTTCTGAAAGAAATAACTTCTGTCGCACCATCCTTATTCCTGCAGAACTGCAAATTTGGCTGATGGCAACAGTTGTAAATCAAAATCATTACATGGTTTTATGTTTAACATTCATGAGGAACATAGACCATAAACTGTTTAACTTGTAGGTGATGATTTTATCAAGTCTGGAACATGTGTTCACATGAGAGTAGGACATGATACATTGTGTGATACTGAAGCTGATGTAAGTATACTGTTTTGAGTGTTTGATTTTTTTTTTAAATCACTGTTTTTATATCCAGTGTGTCCCAGCAAATCCACCATTTTTTGTGGATTTAAATATATTTAATAGATTGTTATTTCTGACACCCTACGACAGCCTGGCGTCCTGTCCAGGGTGTACCCTGCCTCTCGCCTGCTAATAGCTGGGATAGGCTCCAGCCCCACGCGACCCTGAATTGGACAAAGCGGTATAGATAATGGATGGATGGATGTTATTTGTGACATTTGTGTATTCCGTTCTCATGTTGTTAGGAATATCAATTAATCTAACGCAATAGCTTTGTCATGGAATTCACTTTCAAATTGCATCTACATTATTGGTTTTAGTTCATGTTTTTCAAAAAGTTAAACAGTATGTTCAAATGAATGTGGTCATAGTTGGTACTGGATTCAAATGTTACTGTAAGAACTCATCAAATGTACCAGGATAGATTTTCAGTCATTCATGTAACGTGTCTAATGGTAGGCACTAACCAGATGTATGTTTGGTCATGCAATAAGTTGCTTAAAAGAAGTTAAAATAAAATTGATATCATCTCCTGTCATTTCTCCAATAAATTTGTCCAGGATGTGCTCTTTTGTGCTTTTTATGCGGGCTCCATAATTTGATGTCATTACTAAAACAAAAAGAAAAAACAGCATTCAGAGGTCAACTACAGAGTGGTAAAAGGTGTAGAGTAAGGTTAGGTTTATTTCTTTGACGACATTAAAATGCACAGACACAGTCTACATGCATTCATAGTCATATCTCATAGGGGGCAAAACTGCTCAGTCCAATGCAACAGTGATGTTCTGGACTTGCAAAAATTCTCTCGTAATTCTTCAGCAAAAAAACAATCAAACATAATTATCCTGCCTCCACGTCAAGGTCAAGCAGTGTGGTCCAAAACTGGTGACGTTGGTGTCTGGATCTGTGTTATTATACTGTTGTTTTCTGTAGTGTGTGCTTCATGATGCACTCTGACTCCTCCATTCCTTAAAATAGTTGGCTTGTAACTGTACATTTATGTAAAACATCCTTGTTGCAAGGTATGTACCAGTGCTATCTTGGCTAATTTTGCCATTGCCATGGAAACACAGGGGAAGGAGTTGCATTTTTGTGATGTTAAACCATGGAGATAGTAGTCGGGCTTTCGCCAGACTAAGTTTAAGGTTTAACTTAGTCTGGGGAGTCTGCCATGTAATTCCTTCCGCACAAGAGGCGTGACCAACGGGCATAGTTCAAATGACTGTACGCAATTGGATAGAGCATACACCAATCAGACCATCGATCCGGGTGACGTGACAGTTGTTAGTCAAACACATCTTTCTTTTGTATGAATTCTTCCAGTTCAAGTTTCTGTTCCGTTTTCAAAAAAAAAAACTTGCCTTTCAAATCTTTTAAAACGGCAGCGACAGCGGCTGTACTCTGGTGGCTACCATGACTAATGTAAACGACAAGCCGCTTGTCGACTTTACCGTCGCCTCTCTGACGTCATCGTTTTGAACCCACCAATAGCGCACAAGGTGGATAAGCACGTTTGTGATTGGCTCCAGAAAAACTGGATCGGCTGCAGCAGAAATAAATGTGTGGTTTTCCTGACTTATCTGCCAAATACACCGCCGTCAGACTGGGCTGGCGAAAGCCAGACTATGGTGATAGTGACACATAATGTGAAACTGCAAACTATTACTTAGTTTTCCAGTCCACACATTCAGCATCTTGAAATCAGAGTTGTTGAAAGTCTTCATCCTTGATTGTCTTTTTCAAAACACTCATACACATAAACTACGTTTACATCTGGATAATAGGTGCAAATAATGTCTTATCAAAATATCCATGTTCATATGTAAAGGGCCTGAATGTCACATGGATTATAAACTGGTATTTATATGATGATGTGACATTTTTGAGTGATCAATCTTGTTCTTTTTCTACATTGCAGCGTTTACTTCAGGAGCCCTAACAGCGGCACTGTGAAAAAGAGATGGCTAAGAGATTCTTTCTCTTTAATGATCTGCTTCTAAACCCGATTACCTTCCCACGCAAATGCCAAGAGAAGGATGATCTGATGGAAATGTAAGCTGGAAATAGCGAAGAACGATTGACCCAGTGGATGAGTCATTTTACACATTTCCTACTGAGATACAACAGCAGCAATAGTCCGAAGGTTGAAGGAATCATGATTTCCACTGCTTTCCGTTGGCTTTTCCTCGTGTTTGTTATCATTCTGACCATCGGGGGCAACGTACTGGTGTGCTTGGCTGTGGGCCTTAGCCGACGATTGTGGAGAATTACAAACTGCTTCGTAGTGTCACTGGCTGTGGCAGATCTCCTTCTTGGTCTGCTGGTGCTGCCCTTGTCTGCCACTGTGGAGCTACGCGGTGGGAAATGGCCCTTTGGTGGAACCTTGTGTAACGTCTACATCTCTCTGGATGTCATGCTCTGTACATCCTCCATCCTGACTCTCCTAGCAATCAGTGTGAACAGATACCTGGCCATTTCATCTCCCCTCAGTCACTCCAGGAGAGTTACCCCTCGAAGGGTGACACTGGCCATCATCTCCATTTGGGTCTTATCACTTGCTGTGGCTTTTTTACCAATCCACCTGGGGTGGAACACAACAGACTACGGGGTGCAACACTCAGACTGGGGCATGGATGATGAGGACAAGGAAGGACGCTACTGCCAGTTTGAATGGAATAACAACTATGTTATTATCTATGCCTTTGGTTCGTTTTACTTGCCTCTGCTGCTGATGTGCGGAATGTATCTTTGCATTTTCAGAGTGGCACGAGAACAGGTCAGTGTTTTGTATTTTGATTTAGAAAAAATATGCTGTCATTACTTAAAANCTTCATATGCTCTGGTTAATCTATTCCGCAAAACATTTGAAATAATTCTCAAAGCTCATCAGATATTTTGAACTACAAATCATCATCTTACTTAAACAAAGAGGTTAATGATGTCATCTGACTACACAGGATTATTACCATTTCTATTATGTTTCAACTTTTACTAACTGTGAGTAAAAATGTATTCATTTCCACGTGGTCCTGCCTTAGATTGTAGTGTCTCGTTAAGAGTCAGGGGAGGGAATCAAGTCTTCACAGATTTCCTAGATAACAGAGATTACAAAGAAAGAACAAGACATTGTCTTACAGACCTGTGCCGGAGTCCTTAATCATGTATTATCCAATGAATTTGATTTTTGTCAACAACTAAGCTAATGGGAAAAATCTCATGTGTTTTAATTGTTGTGAGAGGGGCCTATAACTAATGATGACAATGATTATGTCTCACTCAATTTCTAAGCACTGTTGTGGACTTTTACATGAGGGAAACATAAATAGGCCTTTTTCACGGCAGACATTTTGTAATTTTGACTGAAAATTGTTGGACAAGCTCAGGTGTATTGATGATGACTGTATTCCATGTTTGCAACTGTGAATGCTGATTATCGTGGAAAGTGCAATAAAACAATTCATCCTTTAAGTGTAATGCAGCCCTCATTATTACACATGTGCTTGTCCTGCTGTTTTTAAAGATACAGTGTCTAAGAATTACTGAACTCTAGAAGTAAAGATGGGCATAAAAAATATTACTTCAAATGCCAAACGCAGTTGTAAATGGATGGTGGCAAAAATTCTTTAGAACATAAACTTGTTCATCTGCAAGTGGATTCAGTGGCCTCAGCTGCAGTAATAACTGCACTGTAACTACTTTAACATTGTGCAGATGTGTACTGTATTCATCTATGTGCCTTTTAATGTGTTGTTTATCCCAAACATTGCTCCAGTATCTATTAAACAAGCCCTGGGCTGCAGTTTTATAGCTCAGAGGGTTCTCGCTTCATACACAGTTGTTTGTCCATTCAGAGACATCATGGTAAAAAAAATGGTGGCACAAAAATGGCAGTTGCCATGTATGTGGATACTCGGCAAAGCTCATTTTAAGAGAATGAAAACACAAGTTATTTTGGTGAAGCAATAGATACCAATAGAAACACAATTTTGGATCAAAGGTCATTGACCTTATTTTTGTTACACGCTGCACCTTTAAGGCAAAATGGCTGCTATGAGAAAGGCCAAAGCCGCTCTCATCATCAGTTCTATGACACTCTTTTTGTTGTAAATAGTATTCACAGGAGATTTCCTGTTGGTTTCCAATTGATCATTTGCAGTAACTAATGTGAAGCTTGCTGTATCCAATTTGCCTTGGAAATCAAAGTCAGAGCTGGGGGTCATATTACAACCTAGTTGACTAAACTGTGTGTTGTATTTTAGTCATATAAACACTTTAATAACAAGTCAGTCAGATCTGTTCCATGTGAAGTTATATTTGCCTTGCAATGATGAAATCCTGTCCTCTTTTCAGGTGCGGCGTATTCGGGCTACCACCCCATCATTTGCACGCTCAGCAACTGCTGCCATAGCCCGAGAGCACAAAGCTACAGTGACCCTGGCAGCTGTACTCGGGGCTTTTGTCATCTGCTGGTTCCCCTACTTCACCTTCTTCACCTGCAAGGGTATAAAGGAAAAGACCAATCCCCCGAATACACTTCATTCGGTAGTCCTGTGGCTGGGCTACCTAAACTCAACTCTTAATCCCATCCTGTATCCAGCATTCAACAGGGATTTCCGTCGGGCCTATGGAGAGCTGTTACGCTGCAGAGGACCATCGTGCAGAAAACTGCAGCTTCCTCATGTATCTGTACACACGCGATTGACCTTAATCAATGGAATCAGGCTCTCCCAGCAGTCGCAGAAACAGATAGACACAGTTAAGACTGAAATGGAGGAGAAGAACCTAAGTCTGAATGAGAAAAATGGCATCCCTGATCAGCCAAGATAAAAATGCTGTTTCACTAATAGACTTAATGAACATTGTAATTTCAAACTTACCCAACCTCTCACTGTACATGATTAACAGAAACATTACATTTTCAGTGTATAGTGCCAAAGATTATACAATTCAAGGTATAGCACAGTGAATGTTGCACAACTATTCAAGTGCACACATCATATTGCTGATTACATCAAATTCCATTCTAAGTAACATTTACAGTATTGAAATATGTCACGCTGAAACATAATAAAGAGTAGAGCTGAGTGGAAGGAATTGATAACTCAGTGATTTTCTCAACAAGGTGCACATAGACACAGGTGGTTAAAAGTTTGCAAATAGTTTATCTTCTCTCCCTTCTGCCCTGCCATAACCAGTGAATAAGTGACCAGATTGTTGATTTGATATGCAGAATATGTGTATGTTTGACATGACCCAAGCTGGATGCCCTGAAGGATTTACTTGACATTTTGACAGATTAACTGCAACTGAACAAGACGTCCTTAAAAGAGTTATTTTGAAGGCAATGAGTAAAGGTACTGACAAGCTTCTGATTTTGTAGTGAATATGCACTATAGCATATTAATTTGAAAAAGATTTAAAAAAATGTTATAAGAAGAAAATCGTATATGCCATAACATGATTGTTTGAATTATATTACCCATAAAATAGTCTAAATGTTATTGAACTAATCTAATGTATAAGCATAATATCATCTGTCTTTGTATAAAGCTGTGAAAAATAGCGTTGGCAAGCAAACATAAAACTAAAAGGCATTGATGGATGTTATAATGAGCAAACCTTTCACTATTTTTATTCCTTCTAAATAAGTAAAAAGCTGAAATTTTATGTATTTAAGGAACATATTTATTTTAGGATATTTATTCCTATTATTTATATTTCTTGATGACTAAATCGGTTTAATCAAATATAAATAAGCAGTGACTATAAGCAGTGACTCATTCCTCAGCAGTACGATTTTCACTCTATTATGGTGCAACAGGCAACTTTGGGAAACCACTGGGTGGTTTCCCAAAGTTTCACTACAGCAGCAGAATCAAAGTCCAAACAAACAGAGCCAAAATGGAAAGCGAAAGCCGACTTAAGCTTTCCAAATAGGTCATAAATCTCTCTGTCTTTGGATCACTCGGGAAAGCTTTACTATAGTTTTACCCAACTCTACTTTGGATGGATTTTAGTCCAACAACATGGTTTATTCAGTGGAATTTGCCCTCTTCAGACTGCACAGAGAGGACTCCTATGTACTAGGCAATGCATGCACGGCTACAGAGCACCTGAAATAAAAACAAACAGAATGTGAACGGCTGCTATGTCTGGTAAAAACAGTTATTACACAAAAAAATATCTATACAATAAATAGATATTTAGAATTTCTATTTAGCCTTCAAACTCAATGTTTTTTCAATTCAGAAAAAATTTGGGATACATTTTTTAACTACTTTTTGCAGCCACTGTGAGATAGATTAAAGATTGCACTATCAATGAACAAGCTTTATTTTGTTCATGTGATTATAAAAGTTACTTCAAGAATGGTTAGGATAATAATAATGATGATAATTATAAAAATAAAATTGATCCCATTTAAGAAATTTGGATATCCATTTTAGCCATCTCTATAGCAGTGGGCGGCTATATTTTGGTGCCTGGGGAGTAGTGGGATGGGGTTAAAGGGTTAAGTTGTTGTCATTAACAAAAACGCAGTTACCAAGGTACACTAACTGTAAGCTGTCGGTTTCTTGTCAGCTTTTGTGCTTTGCTGGATGCTGAAGTTGAAAGTTCTGTTTGTTTGTAGAAAACACATTGCTGCTTTAGATTATGTAGCCTATATATTATATCATACTGAGCATATATTCACTCTGCAGCCCTGTATACTGAGACACAATACTTGAGTACAGGAACTGCAGGAAAAATAAAGCAGTTGTTGGAAATGCCCGATGATCCGCACTGTAGCTCCGAGATAAATGATTAAAATTGTGTCAGACTTTAAAATTAATTCAGTGGCAAAACCTTTCTGCTATTGACTCAAATTGAAAAGAAACAATTCTAGAAGCAAAGCCTGTCGAAATGTGAACATTTGATTGGCATTTCTCCAATAATCTAACTCAATGTTTTGCTTTCAAATATTTGGGTACAACATGGAGCCTTCACTTTTAAGTATAACATGCTACATTATATTGCTGCCAATCTCAGAAATATGTGGAATGATCTCAGATATGGGATGCTGTTAGTTGTGTTGGTGTCTATTGTTTTGCTTGACAGAAGTCAGGGTGGACACAGATCTGCCTTTTAAAGGATTCAATCTGTTAAAATAATGACAATTGTCCAGTAATAGTATTATTTGTGCTGTTCAGTTGTTTCATTGTTATGTATCTGTTTTGGTCCTTCATTTTCTCTTTTGATTTTCTT
Organism: Atherina boyeri; assembly: GCA_029874935.1. Lineage (NCBI taxonomy): Eukaryota > Metazoa > Chordata > Actinopteri > Atheriniformes > Atherinidae > Atherina > Atherina boyeri. The sequence goes on from JAPMNP010710652.1 coordinate 8,548, forward strand.
CCCATTTATATTATTCACACCAAGTTCCATCTCTAGCAGGCATGTGCTAAGTCTCACTTTTACAGTGTAGCTTGCACTAGCTTCTCATTTGAGTTCTCAAAGCACATACACATTAGCTGCACATGCCTCACCTGCAAGTTGTCAGGATAGTAAGGTTTTACATTAAACATATTGGCTCTCTGGCCTTACCTTTCTGAGACAGCTCTGAGACTGTGGTGCTTTGGATTTTCAAATCAGAAATCCCAAAGGATAGCACAAATAGCTCTTTTTACTCATGAAATGTCTAGAAACATCTTGACTTGGCTAAAGATGTGATTTTTATTTGATGAGGACACTAAGTTTGCAAAGCAACCGCTAATGATTCCTGGCTCAAGCTTTGTATAGTTTATACATAATTCCTATCAAACTCAAAAGAAAAAAGAAGAAAATTCTGTGTAATATCAGACATTACGGAAAATCATTCTATTCACAATGAGACATTCCATCAACAGTAGCTATGTAAGAACAACTATGTTTTCATGAATAAAAATGACAGTGCATTGTTTTAGCTGGACTCCTTAATATAAATGTACATGAATTGCCCAAATAAAAGCTCATATATTTTACGATATTATTTCGATAAAAATAAGTTTCACAACTATGTTTGATAAGTTCAGATTATTATATTTAGGCCAAATTCTTATTACATTTCCATCAAAAAACGATTAATGAAATGGTCAAAAGTTACAAGAATCTATTGTTTGTACCAAAAAAATGTATTATTTTATTACTGTGTAAGAAACATTTACTGTAACTATTTTTATTGAATCTATTAGAGCAAATGTGCTTTGAAGCAGAAATTATAGCAATGAATATCATTGCAATTTAGCAATGATACATAGTAAGCATTACTGGTGAACATGTATGTATGCTCTTCAGTCCAGAAAATGCTCTTTTTTTCTTTTCCTTGCAACACACTAGACTATGCTGAAAATACAACTGACATGAATTCATTTAAAATATCTGTTTCCAAAATTTTGTAGTCAGATATTCATAGGATCATTCTACCTTTAATTCACTGTTGTAGGCTGTGTAGCTTCAGCTAAAGGCAAATTACTTGAAAATTATAGTCATTAATCCTTGTCTTTCACAAATATGAGCAAGATGCTTCATGGTTTTTTTGTATTGAAATTGCTGTCATTGCAAACATAATTTCTTTATTTCTATATTAAAGAAAAATAATATTACTTTTTTAGAACATTACTTTTCTACCTAAAATAAAATTTTGATCTGGCTTTACATTATGAAATCTATCTGCAGCATGCAGTGTGTACAAAGTATACACAGTAATCTCCTCGTAATCAAAAATTCTATAATCAAAAGTCTAAATTACTAAATAGGAACTAATACAATAAACTAAATGTTCGCAAAATAAAAATGTTAACGTTTGTGGCCATCCTATAAACTGGTAAGAGTATGCCGTCATTCTGGTTTAAAAGTATCTATAATAGCAGCATCATTATGGTAAACAAATGAAAATCTTATCAGCCTTAGTTCTGTGCTTCTGTAAATGTTTGATGATAAATATGTGCTGTTACTCAACACAGACTGAGCTGCAGAAAACAGATTTCAACAGAAACAATCCAGAATAAAAAAGGATCTATCAATTATCTAAATTCTGAGAAGATTAAGCATGACATACCGTAATTTCTAAAAGCTTAATTGGACAAAATGCTCTTTTGGATGTTTAATTTGAATGAACCGACTTACACATCCACAATGTGCCATGGGGTGTGCGTCATCACCCGCTATATGAAAATATATTGCTCTTTCAAAAGTGAGCTAATCCAATATTGTTTTTGTCTCCATGTTTATATAAGGCCTGCAAAGATGCAGCGATAGCTTCTGTAATCTCAGATGTTGTAGTCTTTCTTTTTTTTATTGAGGTCATTGCTGTTTACTCTCACATTATCACCTCTGGTGTTCCATCCTTACAGCAGAAAGATTAAAAAAAACACCTGTTTCACAAACAACAGCATTTTAAAGCCAAAGTCAATATCTGCAGTGTCGTTTGCAGTAGTGTATGTCTGTGTCTGATTCATTTGTTTTCGCAGAACCAAAATAATTATGTTATGATGTGGTTATAAGGCTAACAGTCTTTTGGGAAATTACTCAATAACAGTTGAGTTTGCATGTTATTTATTTTTTTATTTATTTATCATTTATGAAGAAACACCAAGTTAAAGTTAAAGAACAAAGCAAGTCAAATATTGATGTTTGCCACTGAAATAAGTAGAAATTCTGTGAAATGGTATAACAGTATAACATACTGTATTAACTGCCACAGTAGATAAACATAACAGAATTTTGGTTCATCCTCAGACAATTGAGTCTTGCACTGAATAGAGGAATCTCTGGATGAAAATTTAGAGCTAGCAATAAGGAAATGAGGAGTGGTGTGCTCACTGCTGAGCTTAGGGGGAGACAGTTTTTTGTAAAGAAATGGATGCACTAAGTGTGCCTTTGGCTGGTCTCAGTAATGTTTTACAATTCAATGAGCCTTCAAGAGGAAAAAGCAGTTATTTGACAGACATGATCATTTCTGTGTTAAAAATTATTCCTACGCATCCGCTTCCTGACGCACACAGTTTAGAATTTTTGCAGAGAGCAGCTTCAGTGTTTATATGGGATTTCGAGACTCCTTTCATATGCGCAGACATCTCCTCCCAGTCAGGAATCTTTCAAAAATGATTTGATCTGTCCCTTGTTCTGGTTAACTCTCCGGCTCGGGTTCTGAGACTGAGTAAACCGGATGCCACTTGACTCACTATCACTATCTAGTGGTACAAACAGTATTTGTTGAAAGAACCTCTGATTCGAGAATTGATAATTAAATAATTCTAATATTCTTAAATGCTGAAATCAAATTTGATAGACAGTGTTGGTCCAAAAAGGCAGGTTAATATTGGAGAAAATATGAGTGCCAACACCTGGAAAAGTCTATCTCAAAAATCTATGATGATCGTGTCACAGGTGGTGTCCATGCACTGAACTCTGCTTGAAGTGTGCAATTAAGCAAGGGGTATTAAAATATATTGATTATTCTGGACATGGGTGAAATGCCACTTTGGGTTCATTTGGAAATAGTGAAATTACAAATATATTTCAACAAATGCAACTCATTTAATTGTGTATTCATAAAGATATAAGAAATGGAAAGATATGCAGCACTGGCAACAAAACATAATACGTAGACTTGTTCTGTTCTGAGCAAACTATGTATTCCCAGCAGAGGGCAGTATGAACCAGCTTTCACTTTTGAGTTTGGCTGAGATCATCATCAAGCCTCTTTCCCACTGTGTGTGGGATACATTGTCTCAAGCCAAAAAAAAAACAAAAAAACACATTGTCAACAAAGATGTATTGTTCAGATAATCCACTTGCTTTATTTGCATTTGCCTTAAAAACACACATTAATTTCACCATGTTTTAAGAAGAGAAGAGCAGTCAGAGACTGAGTTGAAAAGATATCTATTAGTTCTTGGCGGCCACCCATTAAGATTACTTAATGACTTCTCAGAAAACAAACACAAACCTATTCTTTTATAGATTAAATAATGTTTTAGTGTGAGGGTGATGTTCCAGTCCCCAGGACTGTTCTGGACTTGAAAAGAAAATTACAGCAGGGAAATCCTATCATTTCAGATTATTGTGTGTGTATTGCAACATACATAAGATTACTTAATGTTATCTTTACATAATCTATGCCCTACTGGCATTATTTAGACACCATCTATTTATTGCTGAGGCAATGTGAAACCTCTTAAATGCCTCATACATTATGCAAGTGAGTGGGACGTAAGGTCGGTGGTGAGGATCCAAACTTAAAATAAGATTCCTTCTCTAATTTCTTCACAGCCATATGCACCTGCATTATATGGTTTAACAGGCTGCCTCTGCATGTGATTGGAGTGTAGGCTGATGTTTGTTAAGTCACACGTTTTAATTGTCCCCAGCGGAGCCACACAGGACAGCCGTTACCATGGATAATTAAATATTTTTTTTTCCGCAAGCTGCAGTGGGGCCACATTTTGCAAAGGTTTGCCATTTGGTCAGAACAGTCAAGAGAGTGAAAGGAGTACTTTATAGTTTGCTTATCTTGTAATAGCAGACTTTGTGTCTCATTTGTAATCTTTCATCTTGTTCATCTTGCACTCAGAAGATTATGATTTCTGTTCTGCTCTCATCTCTGATTCAACAAAGTCCTTTTTGTGGACTTTTTCTTTGTGAACCGCATTCTCAGCAGTTCTTTATTTAACCTGTACTGTATGAGTGCCAGGTGCAGCATTAAAGGAAAACAAAGGTCCCATTTCTGTGTGTGCATATTGTATCTGCATGGCTCTGTGTGTATTCTTGTGTGTGGGTTTAGCTGTTGGCTCTATCTCATCCTGCCAGATACCTCAGCTACATGGCTTCCCACTGATCCTGTCACTTCTCATCATTTCATGTAAAGATGACTGCTAAACTCCTGTCTGGAGATCCAGGAGCAGGTTTGTCTGAGCATGCTCAGTGCGTGGGGTTTGGAAGACTTAATATGAGTGTGGGAGTGTGGGAAGTAACGCTGTGCTGCTGCGGGGGTCAGCTGTGCTGCCGCCTGCATCCAACAGCAGTTGTTTTTGTACCGAGAGCACAGAACAAATAACCCTGGGGAAACTGAAAAAAAACTTGTGCCTTCCCTCATCAGAGTAATGTCAGTGGATGAATGAAGTAACTTGATACCCTTGAACATGTATAACTCATTTTTTTACACTAACCCTTAAAAATATATATTTTTTCTTCTGGATGAAAGTTATTCACTATGGCAACAATATTTCCCTTAAGTCAGTGTTAAACTATATAGGACTATTTATTGATTTGTTGTTTCTGTCAAATGCCAGTAGGAATATTTCTGTAATTGTTTTCTTGGATTCTCACTGGATCCCTGATTAGTTTAGGCTAGTTTGCTGCTGTGTAATATCCTTCATGATGATTCGATATGATAGGTTAAAAGCTTTGGGTCATGCTCGCAATGAGAGGCTACATAAATAAACTGACAGTACCACAGTGGGAAGAACCCAGAAGTGTTGCAGAAATTAAACCAGTAAATTATCCAGGTCTGATGTGTTGACCTTGCCATGACAGTTAATGGTCTCTGAGGGACACGCATGATTACAAGCAAATTACTCCCTGGGGTTATGAGGTGCTTTGCGTCTGGAGTGGGAAATACATTACATGCATATGTAAATAAATCAGATGCAGTTTTTTGGAATATGTCCATGCTATACCTAGAACATTAAGCACTGCAGTTTTGACAGGAAACCTGCTTGGTCTCTGAAAGATGCACAAGATGTCCTTGGCTTTTAAGAGCTGACTTCAGCAATGTTACATGCCAACAATAAACACCCTAGCATTATTCTGGAGTATTTACTTATGAATGAACAAATAAGACCTCCTCAGAAAGGTTGAACAAGGTGGCATAAATCATAGAACTAAAATCCTGATATGAAGTTCACTTGAGTAGATTTGTTTGGTTTTTTTATGTTTACATTTGATTTCACTTGCAGTTCAATTTGGTTTATTTAATGATGCATAATAAAGTATTGGTTTGATTTTAAATACATAGCCTCATAAAGTTGATCTGTTTGGCTGAAAAAAACTGTTTAAAATTTTTGGTTGTCAAGGAATCCTGACAAAATAAAACTGTTTGACACATGATGTCCGTGTACAAACCACCTATTTTATCACATTCCCATATGATATTTTACTTACTCATAAATGGTTAATAAAGCTGAGGACTCCTCCTGTAGCACCAAGCAGTTTGGAATTTAATGAAACACTTTCTGGGAATTTTGATTCTAGTGGAATTTATGTATATGGTGGGTGGTGTCTGCTCAGGTCTGCAGAGCTGATCAATCAAAGCAGACTGCTTTTCTGATGGTATCCTGCCAAGATTCTGTTTACAGGAATCATGTAAATAAGCAGAAGTTAAAAAAAATCCCTGCTTGGTTGTTTTATGAAAAACTGTCAACACCCCTGCTTTAAGGCAGAAACCATTTTAGAAAATATCTGTTTTCTAAAGGCAACCTATTATTCATGAATTCCAGTGCTATCATTCCCATACATATGCAATGTGCTGGCAATTTCTGTGCTGGGTCATCTTCTGTCTGTCTTTTCTTCCCCTGTTCTGATGATCACACCGATGTTGTCTGTGCTGAATTGCAGGTGTGAAGACACTTGAGTGGAGCTGGGACAGACAGTATCCAGCTGCAGCCTCTTTCCAGCCAGGCTCATCCTGAAAGGTCTGCCATATAACCGCTTTGTCTGAATGGAGACACAGCTTATGTTGTCAGTCACTCTCCGACCACTTTTTCATTTTGCTTGTGAGCATTTGTTTTTTTGTTGGATTTTTTTGCCTTGTTCGGCTCTTCTGTATCTGTCCACCACATTCCTGGCTTGTAGATTCTTTCATATACTCTGATCTCAATCACAGGAAGCCTCCTTGGTTGGCCTACAGTTCCTGCCTTGGTCACTTGTTATAGTTAAAAATAATAATGATGATTATATTTTTTACTTTGTTATTTCCAATTGGGAAATTCAGCGGGGACTTTAACACTAGTTCTCCAGACCCAAGCCTACCTCTGTTACCACTCGGCTACCACTCCCCCCATAACACCAACCACCAGATGACTTGTTCCGCTACTTACTGGCAGTTGGTTTCCTAAGGCTTATTTGACTTATTTGACTTCACCCCAAGTGTGTACCTTGTAAATATCTCTCATAGTGTGAGAGATATTTCAGGTCCTTCCTTCCTGCTGCTATCAGAATGTTTAACACCAGCACTTCTCCTTGTAGACCACTCACACACACACACACGCCAAGGACTCAATTTGATATTGTTTATATATTGTTTATTTATTGTTTATATTGTATATATTGTTTATATTATATTGTTGTTATAATTATTTACTCTTTTTTAACTATCTACTGTGCTGCTGCAACACAGAGTTTCCCCCATTGTGGGACAATAAAGATGTACTTTATCTTATCTTATCTTATCTTATCTTACTTATTTTGTGGCTTATTGGGGACGATGTTTTTGCACAAATGAATATTAAATGAAGTGCATATTTGGTCCATTTGACACTCACTAGATAGAGTTTTCAGAAAAGGTGCAAATGTAAGAAGTCTGACATTGATAGCAACAGATGGCCTTGAAAAAAATAATATGACTGAATTGACTCAAACTATTTTATTAAAGGTAGGGTTCTGGTTTCTGGAAAACAATTCAGAACTCCAAACCCCTTTCTTCAGACTTTCCACTGAAACCAAGCCCCCAGACAGTCAAATGATTGGATGGTGCTTTTGTAGCACACAGCCTGTTCAAGAAAATGGAACGATACGTGGGTGAGCTCATTCTTTTTGGTTTATAACGCTTCATCACCCAATAGCATTAAAAAGCTGGACATGCATGTTTATTTTTTTAGAAATCCTGCCCCATGCTCTTTAAATCTAAGGTTCAATTCACTGTTTAACTAGAACCTACATTATATAACAAAAATACAATGGATGTACTGGCAACTAATATGGAGAGAATGTTGTTGAAACAGCTCCAGTCGTTGGAGATCATACAGGCATATTTTTACCTATTCAGAACTAATGGAACAGATTGGTACCAGTGTCAGTCAGGTCTTAGCATTTGTAAATAAATGAAGCATGAATTTAAAACAGATATGAATCCTACACTTATCTAGTGTCTGGAGCCTGCTGTATTCACGTCATTGATGTTGGCCTTGCTATGCCACAGCCAATGATCTGCGGCGACCCACTGGCATAGTGACCAAGTACAGATTTTTTTTTTTTTTGGAGGGGTTCGCCTTGCATAGAATCTTGTTCTCAAGCAAAAAAGGTCAATTTGCACTTGATAGTTGGGAGTCTGAACAGGTCCAAATCCAAAATTTGAAAAAGCATGAACATGTTCTACCAGGAACCAAACCAGGAGTCTGGTTGAATAGTATTTGTAAGAGCCATTGTGAAAAAAATTCAATGTCTCTAAATAAGTAGACAAGGAGCTTCAGTGTATGTTTTTTTATTATCACCTTTAGCATAGGAGACATTGGAGCACCCTAATAAAAGAAAGGAAATTACTCCATCAGGTAATTCCTTGAAAACATAACTAAATGTGAATAAATTATTCTTACCCAGTTATGTAACTGATTCTGATTAAAGGCTCATGGGTTTTCTCCAAACAAACTAGACTGGCCGATCCACAGCGGTCTTCCCGATGAGGTTTTGTCAACCGGGCCCAAGCCCAGAATCTACGTGATGCAAGTGAAAAGTGCCCAAGTAACTCCAGTTTAGCTGGTGGCGCTAATGCTAACGTCAGTGTCTATAGACTACGTTCCTGTTACTGTTTCCATTGCTAACTTTACCCGCCGACAGCATGGATCATGTACTTTCGGTCAACAGTTGATTCTTTCAGCAACAATTGATTTCTTTGCAATAAATGGAGAGTCAAGGTTTACAAGCAAGGGAGAGTAGAATTCGAAAGTAGGCTATGCCAGAAAGAGACGTGTGTGGTACATAGACTGTATATATTGATGCGCTACAATAATTGTCAATAAAGATCGCTTTCGAAAAAAGTAAATCAATAAAGAGAGACACGTGCGGAAATTCCTGTTGATGCGGCGGTAAATGAAAAATGTTTTTCTGTCTCAACTGGGGAACATGTCAACAAAGAGCTAAAAACTGTCATCCTTTACACTGAAAATACCTTTCCCCCCTCCACCACCTCGCCCCCACTCATCTGGGCTTTGAATCGGGAAGCCGACCTCTTTCAAGACGGCCCAAGCCCACTTGGCCAGCAACCGGGCCGGGCCAATTGCCGCTGTCACATGGCGCATAAAGCCCAGATCTAATCCCTTATTCGGAATTGAGCCCACTTTAAAGAGGCTACATGTAACTTTTTTCCCAAAATAAACGTATCATTAGCCTTTTTATGTGACCATTTATGACTC
>JAPMNP010710662.1:0-12324 GCA_029874935.1 Atherina boyeri
TAATGAGTCATTTAACCATATACCGATTTACAAAGATGATTAATTAACATGAAAATGTTGCCTAGTATCCCTTTAAGCTTGCAGGACTGGAAGGAAATTAGGAAATATTAAAGAACTTCATGAGAGTCGAATGTGACAGTGTTAATGCGCTGTATGCTGCTTGTAAAAGGTGTTTAGTCAGAATCAGGGACAAGTGGGCTCAAGAGGCCCACTTGCAAGTCAAATTCCGGTAAGAATCAAAAAAGCATCTCTTCATTTGTTAAACACAAATTACCGTTGGGTGTCAAGGCTCGTCTGACCAATAAAACTGCTTGCATGTGCAGCCAAGATTTAAGACCCTTTGCTGTAGTAGAGGGGAAAGACTTCATCAACGTTGCACAGAAGCTGCTCGACATTAGAGCCAAATATGGAAGTAACATGCAGGTGGATGACATACTGCCAGTCTGCCGTCATGTTGAAGGAGTACGGGAAACTAAAACAACTGATCATGGAAGAGCTCCATCATGTCAAGCTGCACTGTTTTGAATTACAAAAATATTACTTTGATATCATGAAGTAATCATTTACAGATTTTCTAACACTAGATCTCCTTTTGCCCCTCTTCTTAAACAGCTTAATCTATCAATATTATTAATCGGTCATCTGTTTTACGTGTTAATGACAAGATACTTTATTCCTGTCATGCAGACTAGACCATGCTGTAACCATACACCTTTGGACAGAGAGGACCCACACACCCTTAATCCAGAAAATGTAGATGCACTACTTTACCTAAAAAACAATATAAAAGGCTCCTGGACTAGATTTGCAAGAACAAGTTACATGTGAGATGAAATAAAACAATTACTCAATAAATTTGTAAAATTCACTCTCTTATGTTTTAGTTTATTTAATTATGTTAGACGTGGTGTGAACCATGTACTGTTTTCTTTGGCTTTTTTTAAAACCGTAACTGACCTAAAAAAGAGCAAGAAAAGGGGGTTTAGAAGGTGGTCTAAAAAAGAATGGGGAGAAGATCAAATAAAATTCAATGTATTGCAGAAGACTAGATAAACCAATTAAATGGAGGCGCTACATGGTAGGGAGTAATGCTGCATGGGAGTCATTTTACCAAGATTGTGCTGGGACAGGATTTTTTTTCTTCACTCTGATTGGGATGGGACAAAATATTTTTCTGTGGGATTGGACAGGAGTGAAAATCGACTTTTGTGTCACCCTCTAATTCCTACCTCACTAAACAAACTGAACTTTCCCAGCAAACAAAGCCACCCATAGAAGTCAAAACACTGTTGGTCAGATTTCATGCTGAGCCATCGTGCCAGCTATGTGCATACCACAGACTGTCCAGGTGCTGCACTTCCTCAATTTTGAGTTCTGCTTATTGTGTTCCTCGAGATTGTGTTATTTAATAGTTAAGTAATCTTTTTTTTTAACTTTAGTACATTGATTCCAAATTATCCATGTCCACATCACCATGCATCTAAAAAAAAAACTGCTTTTTTTTTGCCCACCCTTGGTCGGCGGGTTGTTGTCAAACTTGAGGTCAAAGAAAAGAGCCAGAGAAGGAAATGGCAGAAAAACTAAACACTGGAAGAGAACAGGAGATTTTGGTGGGGATTTGAGTTGCTCTCATGTCTCATCCAGTGGCATCACTCCCTGACCAATCAGTGGCCTGCAGTCTGTACATGTCATATTATCGGCTCAACTTGACTTGCTAAAAAAGTATTCGGTACCAGGTCTACTACCTTATCTGAAAAATCCTGAAAACTGAGTCGAATCGAGTCACTACAAGTGGTAAAGGGCCGTATGTTGCCCCATCACTGGAAAAACTCCCTCTGATTGGCTGCCTACTGTAGCGAGTGCAAGGGAAGGTAGCCGGCAGTGACAACAGGAAGCTACTGTAACACCTAACTCAAAACCTCTCAAAGACACACACACACACACACACACTCAAACACATACACAATCTTTTCTCACTTTCCATCTTCATTTCTCCAAAACAAGAAACTTTTGGGCAAATCATATCTGTGTGACATTGACAAAAATACAAAGCACATGCTCTGTTTATGTCTTTTTTCCCCTCCACAATTTGGGTGAATTTCCACTTTATGGCTTTTTGTATATCCTGGCCAGCAGCTGGAAGTCTCTGTGGTGTGTTCAAGCGCATTTGTATTTGTTCAAACACAAGCAATGCAAGAGGACCCTGCTGTGTCCCTTTCGATTGCTTATTCTTTGAATTGGATCGATAACTAAAATCTGAAAGAAATCTTTTCTTATAAAACACAGACCAAAACAACCTCTAGATCTGACTCTGGCAAAACCCTAAAGTTCAACAATGATTCATTGTTCTAGATATTGGTTTTTTGGTTCATTGAAAGCAAAGTAAACCTGTTTTGTACAATTATATTTTTCATTGCTGCACTATAACCACAGTGCCATCCGACTAATATTTAACAGTTATCAAGTCATTTCACACTTATGGCAGTAATTTAGTAGAGAAAAAGTTGCTCTTAACCCCATCCTGATGGGCGGTATAAGTATCCATGGTTCCCAACATATTCATAGATGTTATAGATAATCAAGTAAAAGAAAAGAAAAGGAGGAAAAGGTATTATGAGTTATGGCGCTTTCAGTTTTTCCATCTGTTGATCTGTTCAGATTCCTCTCTATTTTTCCCCTTTCCTTTTAATACAATACAGATGGAAAACATTGTTCTCGCACCTTTGCATTAATGCTGTAATTCCTAGAGCTGTCACAAATTGATTAATTTATTGTCCGTACCCATCCATCAAGGCAGACAGTTTCCATATACACACACACACACACACACACACACACACACACACAAACACACGCACTCACAATTATCTAAAATCATTGCAAATATACAATAACATTCATGCTTTAATTTCTGATTACGGTACTCTGACATATTCAGTTGATCAGATGGTTCAACTTCCAGCTGCTGCAGAGGTTTTCCTGTTGAGTCCAACGTCATACTTAATCAGCCCTGTGTTAAAATGTAAATTAGAGTAGGGATGAATATCCAGACTCTCCCTGCAAAATTGTTTGTCCCTGCATTTTTTTCACATTCAATATTCACTTACTGAAAATAAAAACATGTGTCTGATTATTTGACAAATCAATGCACTTAAAATTCAGGAAAACTGCTGTCTAGTTAAAATATCCTTAAAGCCCATGTAGACCTAAAACACGGGAGGGGATGTGCTCATTTTTTCAATATTAAACCAAAAATGTTGACTATTGTAAACTATATCTTTATTAAGTGAATGAAAAAACTGAAATCTATAATGATTTGGTTTCTGATTTACATGTAGAGCTTTTATGTGTATTTGATCCTTATATTCTTGTTTATTGTATTTGTATTTATTTGTTTTTGTTGTTTGTTATGAATTTGTTATTTTGTTTTGGTTGTATTTTATTGTGTGGGTGATTGTTATATGTATATCCTTTATGTTTTTTATTTGTACAAATGCTATGCATTTATATCCTGATGTGTTGACTCCAGGAAGAATAGCAACTGCCATGTGAGTAGCTAATGGAGATCAAAACAAACAAACAAACCACAAAAACCCCCAAACTTTGACCAAATAGTTTCTATATACTTACATGTGTGTCAGTCAGCCAAATTTATGCCCAGCAACACCTTGGGTTTTGGGAGAAAAGCTTGTACCACACAAATCAGACTGTCAAGGAGAATCCAACACGTTCTCATTCCCAGCTCATCACATACTGACATTTGAATGGGAGGACTTGACATCACATTTTAATTAACCCCTTCTCATCTCAGGGTGTCAAATACTGACATTTTGTCAAAACCAAAAGCATCACTGAGATTCACAGATGTCCTCAGGCACTGGTGCCCCGATGCTCTGGCAGTGGCTGAATTAGAAGCAGCCAGCCAAGGTCCTCAAACAGATGCTGGAAGGGAGAAAATGTAACAGGATGTAGAATCATGGGAGCTACTGTAAGTTTGAGACAATTAGTTTCTCTTCTTCCTTGTTTCATATCGTCTCGCTGGCTTTTTCTGGGTTGTAAAAACACCCTTTAATATTAAAAAAAACATCTTATAGGACAAACCTCTTCCTTCAGCAGCAAGCTGCTGTTCCATTTCATTGTCTGCCAGAGTGACGAGTTCTACAACACTGACCACAAGCAGAGGAACATTCACCTCAATATCATGACATCTCAGACCTCAGCTGAAGCATACTGGAAGATTCAGTATGTTAAATATCAGCTTTTCCTAAATGAGCATCCATGAGTTGGAAGTGAAAGCGAGTTCAAGAAACACGACTGAATCTAAAGATCTGTGTCTTTGGCCAGGCTGTTTTTACCCAGGGTTTTTTTCTTCATCATCCAAAACGTTTTGTGTCCATTCACCTAAAAATATGCCTCTGACACAGAACGAACTCCAAGGTAAGTGCCTCATCATCACAGCTGAGGAAGTCCACATCCCTGAGGCTCAATCACCATGGCTTCTTTGATAAATACACATCAACATCAATAATACGAGGCATGTTTTCCATCTCTGTATTTGTGCATGTGGAGCATCATTGCTCTGCAAGATGTTTTGCACAGCAGCCTGCATCCACTTGTTGGTCTTTCTGTAGAGAGTAAATGTGTCTGCAAGGTATGATTTAATCAAAATTCTTATCAGTCCGCTGTTTGCACAGAGAGCTTATTCTATTTTATGAGCTCTGTTGTATTTCCTCCAGTTTCAAATAATACACTTGCATTGTAACATTGTTTGATGTGCTTCATCCTCACATAGTTTCGACATCCAGTCTGATTTTGTATGTGTTCAAATCTGATTTCAAAACCTCTTTGCGGTAAAACTTTTTGCACCCTCAGGACTCGATGAGGAGGTGGCGACCTTCGGGCTAGGAGCTACAGCTACAGGTGATCTGAACTGAATTTACTCTCATTTTACTTTACCGATTCTTAGTTGATAGGATGCTGTCGGCACCAACTCACAGGAAAGAGAGTCAAACCTGACTGAAGCCAGCTGGTACCTGCAGTTTTCATCCACCGCTTAAATCACTCAGATCACTACTGAACCGTATATTCACTCTGTCGCTGTCTCTCTTCATTGGCTAACTGCTGTTTCACAACCAGGGGGTGTCCCTCGAGGTACATAAAGAAAAAAAAGAAAAAAGGATCTCATTGCCATAGCTACAGGGACCAGGGATGACAGCGACAGCATTAATTATTTTAGCATTGGGAGCGACTGAGGCTGATGCCTGTTGGGACAGCAGTGGAGGGCCTATAGTAATTAACCACTGCCTGCTCTCACGTGTCACTTCCTGTGCCCCGGGTGTGTAAGCAGGGGGTGGTGGTACTTTCCTGTAATTACTGCCCGTTGAATTTCTTATCTTTGCTCTCATTAGTTTGATTGCTTGACTAAAATGAGCATGTTTGAGCAAGTTTAGATGTCAGTTATCTTGCATCTTTGTTTTTGTTAATCATTTTAACACCTTTTCAATATTTCTTTACCTTATTCATTTGCTCTGATGAGGTGGTATAAATAATCAGTCCTTTTGAAAATGAGTGTGATTTCACATTATTGAGCATTTTAAGATGTTATTGGTGTGTCAAAGTGAGTCAATGAGACAGTTGAACAGAACTCCAGAGCAACTAGATCGACTGCCATTTAGGTAGGGTTGATTTTGAAACTGGGATCAGTAGGCTGCAAACCTAGCTTAGCATGGAGACTGGACACAGGAAACTTCTATTATAGATGATCTACTATTAATCACTTTAAAATAGTCTGACATAATACATGTATGATTGTGATTTGATGACGACTTATGAGTCACCCTGTGTGCAAATGTGTGTTTCTATGCATGCACATGCATGCATTAAAATCCAGTCACTGTGTATTTTTAGATCTGATGTGATAAAGTGTGATGACACTGGCATTTCAATTTTTTTTTTCACTAAGCAGAAGATTTTTTTCCTGTAAAACGATGAGCTCATTCTTCCAATGGAGAACTGCTGCTCTACTCCAGCATGTTTTATTCAGAGATGACATCATGTTACTGGAAGACTTTACTTCCCTGCGAAGGTCGTGAAGCAGAAACAAAGCTGGAACCGGAGTGTGTGGTTGTGAAAAACAGCCAAATTATGTTTCCAATCTCCTGAAATACAGTTTGGTAGTTTATGCCTCTGGTGATTTTCTCCAAACTTCTGTGAACCAGAAACCTTATCGCACATTCTGTAACCGCCCACCCACACACGTACTGTACAAACACAAACACACACTGACAACAGCTATGAGCGTCCCACATGGACAGGCACAATGTGAATGCGCATGCCGAGTTGCCCCTCTGAAACTCTCCGCTGTGCAGTCTGAAAGCTTCCAAACTGCTTTCCGCCCCCTCACCTCCTGTCTGTATTCCATCTCCATCTATCTTTCCATCCATCTTATCTTCCTACCATGCCTCTTCCATTTCCCTTTTTTAGTTCTTTCCCTGTTTCTAAGGTCCTGACTCTGGAAAAGAAACTTTGTCCAAACCATTGTTATGGTCATTCAGTGTATGCATTTGTTGGATGTGAAAATATAAATACAAGAGTCAGGTGACAAGAAAAAAGAATTTGCAAATTCTCAAACTTAGAAGTTGAGATATGGCAGTAGAATATGTTTCATTTAGATTTATTGACTTAAGGCTGTTATGGTGAATCTGGTCTTGCAGAAGCTAGTTCATCTGCTAATAAATTCTTGTTTAATGAGCAAACACTTTGTCTCAGTATAAAGGATTCCTGACTGGCTTGATTACACATTTGTTGGTTGAAGCAACATGCATGCCTATCATTAGAATTTGAGGGAATCAGTAAATAAATAAACACACACAGTCACCATCAAACAACCTTTCTTACTTCATTTACAACACTGGAGAAAAGTCTTACCCCATATTTTTTTTTCATATTCTGCAGGCAGTTCTTTTAACCTTTCAAGGCGGTTTTGAATACTGATGATGGTATAGTCTGTACTTTCTGAAGGTATTTCAAAGTTTTTTATTTGGACTTTTATTGTATCTTTTTCAGCAGGTCTGTTTCCCTGACCAAGACTACATTTTTTGTGTGGAAACAAAACACTGTCCTGTATATCACTCAAAAAATCCCCGCATAAAAAGACACCTAAGTCAAAGAATAAACCAGAGTTGGATCGACAAATAATTGGAAATCTAGCAAAGAACAAGTTTAAATAGTATTTTTAGGTGCTTGGTTCCTAGCGCCCATAAGGCCCGTAATTTGCTCCAATTTCTTTAGTTGCATCTACAAAACACTCGAAAGACAATACAGTTTAAGACAAAATAATGCGATTCATAAAGAACAATTAGCCGTTTTATATAAACCATTTTCCTTTATATATTGTGTTTCCCTAAATAATCACTGCACTCATTTCCTGTTTTCTTGGCAATTTTTTTAAAGAATAATGATGGCTCAAGACACAGTCCTGTATCTAACATGAAATATGCTGAGTGTTCTCTAAAAAGGAAGACAAAAATATTTTAGAGTAAAATTAGTGTCTGAAGGGAAATCAAATATTTTGCAATAATATGTTACTGTCGAATCGATCATAGTTGATGAAAGCAGGGTAAAGGATCCATACACGGCAGCAGAGTTGGTAGGAACAGATCTTCAGCAGTTGAAGGATGGATGCAACAAGTAGGGGCTAACAGGCAAGATGGCAGGTTAACAAACCGTAGGGCAAGAGAGATCATTGTCAAAGGGTGTGTGCTACAAAGCAACACTAATGGATTACGAAGTATCTTGAGATTAAAGCCAGAGATTTCAATTTCATAAAGACAGCTTTCCTTTACCCTTGCTAGTTTAGCATGGAAACGTATGCTTAATATCTAACCTGTGTCACATGAAGCCTTGATCGGAGTTTCAGCTTAATGACCAAAAAAAAATTTTTTTTTAAAAAAGCAACACCTTCCTTGATTCTTTCACGGACAATCCCTATAAAAGGAATATAGATTAATACTTTCTCCCTTTGCTAATACCAACAGAACACAAAGTGAACATTGTAAACAAAACAATCATAGAGACTAACCAGAAAATCCAAAATAATCCTGAAATCCAAACTTTCACAGCATCAAAAATCAACACCTGATAATCCATTAAAAGGATATTTTGAGCAGTAGGTTAGGCTCATTTGGTGCATATTGTCATTCAAACTATGATGTTTTCTGAAAAATCAATCGAAGCATCACCAAAAGTCATAAGAATGTGAATTTCATAATTACTTCAAAACATAATCTTTAGGAAAGACAGGAAAACTGATTGTCCAAAAATAAATGCACTGCTTTACTTATTTTCTCTATGTAAAACTAAAATATATTTTTATAAAATAAACTGAAGATAACCTGTGTTGGTTTCTGATCACCATTGACACTCGAGATGCATAATATTATCTGAATATTAGTATCGGCCGATTTTGTCTTTAAAATTGAAATATCAGACACTGGCCATTCCACCAATATAAGTAACCAATTAAAGCTACCCGTACCGATGTTGCATTGTTTCGCTTTTTTTGGAATAGGTTAAAATGCTATTAATAAGGTAATTGATCTTTCAAATACAAGACAGACCTTGCAGGAATTAAAATTAACTATTATTTCATTCTCAAAAGTTTTGATGAAAACTTCAACCAATCCTTGCAGTGTGCCACACCCCTACAGTAAGATTAGCTGAGGGAACCTGTCAGACATTTGCTATCACATTACGTCCTGGGTGAATGGGGGGTTGGGCTGTGGAGTGAGGTGGGACTGTTGATGTTCAAATTATTGTGCTGTGGTTTGTGAAACGCAACATCACTAAGGGTAGCTTTTAATAACAGGCGCTGTTTTGTGATGAACCCGGGAAACACCATAATGTTGCGCAACAGGCGTCTGTTCAGCTACTGGCTAANCATAATCCAAGCCTGTTTTAGATAGGATAGGATGCACATACAGTATATATTTTTTTGTTTAAAATGTTTGAATTTTATGTTGGACTTACCAAGAGACAAAAAGCGACTTGTTTCACTGCAACGTGTGCTGTGTGAAATGCCTGTTGACCAAAACAAAGAGGCATGAGCCACCTGTGTCTCGCTAGATCCCTGCTAGTGCTAACATCGGGAGCTAACGCTAGCGTTTCTACCATATAATTAACAGTCAGTGGTTTCTACTCTTCCCAGTGAGTAAGAAAAATGTCTTGGCCCGGTGGGAAGCCCGTGAGCTCGCCAGGCTAGCGACCATTGTACCTTAGAGGTAACGTTGACTCCTGGTCGGCTTTAGGTGAGAAGTTCGATCTGCTCTCCACCATTTTGGTTTGAAAATACCCGCTGCTATTGCTAACTAACCGTGTGCTCCGAGAGGAAGAAGCAGTGATTGACATGAACACACAGCCAAACCTGCTTGTAGACACGAGCGTTGGCACAGAGAGTTAGTATGTGACGTCATACTATACTCTGAATGAAATTACGCAGTACTTCACATACTTTTTAATTAAAGGTATGGTGGAGGATGTTTTTCTTCCGGGTGGATCATCTAGCCTATTGGTCTAGATGATTGTCAATCATTCTGGTGATATTTTTACATAAGGCCTTCGTACGTACTCAGCTAGTTTCCGCTTTTTTACGCATGTGGACTTTCAGGTGTTTATGTATAGTGCGCTACACCTTCATCCATTCTATCCCGCAGTTCTCACCGGGTCCTTTGAAAATGGCTGAGAGTTGCAAGCGAAAGAGTGTCTTCGAAGTGTATGAGAAGAGAAAGGCCTCAGAAAAGGGAAACAAGACCATTGTTTTTTTTAGGAGATTCTTTCCCACGATGGCATGCCCTGAAAGCACAAGTTGGGCTCCCCACTGATGCCTCAGACGTTTCTACTCGACAGGTAGGCTAAAGTTCATTATGCTATTTGGAGAAATGCATTTCAGATTACTGCTAGAAGTTATCTATGTACATATTATAACTTTCATGGGAAGATTTGTTAATTTATTTTGTAATTTGCATCCGAGCGACCGTCTAATCTTTGCGTCCCAGACCCTCCGCCCACGTGTAAACAGAACGTGCATGAGGAAAACTGGGTTGTGGAGAGGATGGTTCTTTTCTGAAATTTGGGGAAATCCTCTGCCATACTTTAAACATAGATTTTCTAATTCCTTCAATCTAGAAATGATGCTTAATAGCTCTATAATGCAAGTTGAAGTATTTTTTTTATATATTGTTTTTACACAGTAAGTATAATGTATGATGTAATGTACAGCATCATGCATCCATAATAATCAACATTGATCTTTAAAAATGTTAATGTTGGTTAATTGTCATCAAGTTCTTGTGTTCCTTTCAGGTACAACCTCTCCAAAGTTGTACAGGTAGTGTACCAGATGAGTAGCAGACTGAAGCTGAAGATCAAAAAGATACTTTAAAAAAATAAAACAAAAAAAAAAACTCACAAAACTTGTTGGAAAGTTGCACAGGCATTTGTTCATATATTTTTAATACAACTTTATAAGTGCAGTTATATAATCACTATCCCTGTTGCATAAACACTATTTTCCTCCTACTTTTCCATTTATAAACACTAAATTTGACACACTTACACTGATGAATTAAAACAGTTACTCAGTATTTTGATAGAGGACATGTTCTCAACAAGGAGCCACATGACAGTAATGAGGTCATGAAAGCTTGTCATCGCATCCCCTCAAAAGCATCAAACACAGACATCCAGCAGATGGCGCTGTCTTTGAATGCGTATACGTTTTGACGCAGTGAGTCGATCTCACGACAGTCGTGTCAATGTGACTCGGTGTTTCACGAGGCTTCAGTTCCACCATCCCTAGCTGTCAAGTGATGCCCTTGGCTGAGAAACAAAGTTACGAAGGACGGTTTCCCTGCCCCAGGATGCTGCAGGGCAATGACAGCTCAAGGAATGTGCATGATGAAATGTCATTGAGCCATCAGAAACACGCAATTCAGAAACTTATGAGGTATTGCCGGGATGGTTTTTAGACCAAAAAGCAGAATTCCCGACTCCTGATTATAAAAGTTGAGTCTATTTTTGAGTATGCTGTTTACATTTTTAAGTCTGCTTAATGTATTGACTAGCAACTTTTTTTTTTAAAATTAAGAATAGAAAGTTATTGCTTGAGCAAAATACAAAATACTTTATTTATTTATACATTATCTACACTGTTATTCATGTTGGATAAACATGCTTTTCTCTAGAGTTGGACAGTTCTAAAAAAAATCGTGCATGTCCTTTGAACTTCTGCCAACACATTGAGGTGTTTAGATCAGGATACCGAACAGACTCCACGTGGAGTTTTCTTATCTCTGCTCTCAGCTGCTCATCTATCTGCACCGGACCATCTGCCATTCATTTGAATAAATACTACAGGTTGTTAGCTTGCCTTTGGTTGAAAACCTGCCACAGGTCTTTTGGATTTTGTCTTTATGTCTGGGCGCTCTGGGGAAGACACTATCAGGAGATAAAAACAAACATCTGCTGCTCTCACTCAGGTGTTTATGAACTTGGAGTACATTACGTGTACAAAAAGGTGGAAGTGCTGGTTTGTTTTCTTTCTGACTAATAACCAGTGGAGATGATGAAACAACATGAAATGAAAAGCAATTAAATAAATTCAAAAACAACCAAATTGTTTTTGACTTCAATTACCTGTGGATGTCAAATGTTTTTACAGGGAGGCAAGTTTCCACTTACAGAACAAGTCTACCAAACTGGGCAAACACATACAGTATATATTTAAAAAAGAATAGAAAAATAAGGTGGTGTAGTGTACAAACGTTTTATGCAGAGGCCCAAATCATTTGCTGTATTGCTGTCTTTATCACTTGGCTACTGTGGAGTTTTCATTGTTTCCCTGCTTCTACATTACAGATTCAGATGAAGCTGATCTCCTCAACACCTTGTTCTCAGGTTTTGCACAAGCCTGTTAACGAGACATGCATTTGGGCCAGGTGAGTGCAAGCAGGGAAACTTCTAAAACCTACAGGACAGTGGTCCTGACTTGAAGAACCCTGGCCTATGGTATTTCTCTTGTATGGAGGCGCAAGTGAGGCTGGAAATATTTAAAGGTTGAATATGGAACAATCGAGTGAAAAGCTATATTTTTTAGAAAATATATCTCCACGGGGCGTTTAGAGGGGTGCAGAGTGAAAGTACAGCATGCCCTTGAAAGATTATTTTTGAATTAAAATAAAAGAAAATAAAAATTTTAACGGGCATGATAATGCAGTTATGTTTACATCTACCAGTCAATAGCGGCCGCCATTTCAGGTTGCCAAATAC